>PITA01004111.1:60350-128505 GCA_004023965.1 Spilogale gracilis | reverse complement strand
GTTTGGCGATTGTGGCCATTGCTGCGATGAACATTGGGGTGCATATGGCCCTTCTTTTCACTACTTCCGTATCTTTGGGGTAAATGCCCAGTAGTGCAATTGCAGGGTCATAGGGTAGCTCTATTAGAGGATTTCTCAGTAACCGACTGTTCTGGTGAGCAGGGAGGCCCTTTTGCTCTAGTCATTTTAGAAGTGAGCATTCTCCCAGGTCCCTGACACCTGAAATCCAGACAGCAATGTAAGTGGGGTACCCCCTTTCCAAGAGGGTTCAGCAACATCGGTGGGAAAGGATCAGTTAAAGATCATTTAAAAGTCCAGCCGTCAAGTTCGTTGATGTGCACAGCTTAGTCCTGAAACCTCCGTGACCGGTATGGGGGCTGCTGGTCCTCCGTGTTAGTGGCGCCACGCATCTGCGTGCATACGTGCACGCACACGCCACCGGCTTGCAAAACAGACTCTGCTCTTCCCCTAGTGCCCAGTCACGTTTGTGTAATTGCAGACATAAGTGCCTTTCAAAGCACCTGTTTTTCACTTGCTTGTTCACATCATGGGAACATGTATGCAATTTGCTGGCACCTTTGGGGCGGGGGGTTGGAGTTGGAGAGAAGGCTTTTTAGTCTGCATGAGAGCTGATTACCATATTAACTCTGAAAATGCATCAATAAATTTGCTCCAACAGATTCTTGAAAAAAAACACTGACCCCCCCAAAAAAAGAGAGAGAGACATAAATATTAAGCACTTCAGCACAGTTGTAGCCTACATAGCTCAAAGTGAGAAGAACTGTGAAATGGAAGGCAGAGGCAGCAGAGACTTGCGCACGATGGCCCATCATGCTCAGAAGGAAGCCATGGGAGAAATTGTTGCTTTAAAGTAGTACCCCCCCACCCCCCGGGAAATAAAA
The DNA here is from genome assembly GCA_004023965.1 of Spilogale gracilis. Classification (NCBI taxonomy): domain Eukaryota; kingdom Metazoa; phylum Chordata; class Mammalia; order Carnivora; family Mephitidae; genus Spilogale; species Spilogale gracilis. The sequence goes on along the minus strand of PITA01004111.1, from coordinate 127,603 downwards.
ACTGGTGGCATTTCCAGATCGGAAGTTGATGTTTTTGCTCTCTCTTTTTTCAATCCCACCCTCACCCCCACAAGCCAGATGCCAAATTTGCAGTTTGCTTCTGCTAAATGCATTTTTAAATGTTAGTTAGCCTTTTTACTTTATAGCATCTAATGTGCTCGCTTTCCAGGCGAAGGAGGAGAGAGAATTCACCACACACCATAGACAGTGTAGAGCGGCAGCCCGCGAGTTTTGCCAACCTTTGTACAGATCAGTCAGGAGCGAGGCACAGGGGGCTGTGTCCCTTGCACTGTTCTCTTGTGCCGGTGTGTCTGGCAGAAGCTGGAGCTCACTGTATTAAAATACAAATTCTCTCATTTTTTTTTTAAACTATATTTTCCCAAAGAGTTCACAGGTCCGCTTCAAATCAAAACCACACTGTGGTTTGCTTAATTAATGTTTTCAAGCAGGTACTCTAAAGCAAGGAGGAGTGAGTTGCTGCTGTTTTTCTTGTTGAGAGTTTTAAAAACTACGTTTGTTCTCTTTCAAGAAACAAAATTAAACCTGAGTGGAAGTTGATAGGATTTCTGAATCCATTTTCCTCAGTTCTTTGAAATGATCCTTTTTGGAGGGATGAGGTATATAATTATATCTAAACTTAATTTTTAATGGGTATTTTATTCTTTGTGTCCTGTAAGCTGATCTAACAGGCCGGGAGTAATAGACGTTGTTAATCCCCAGTGCTTTTTTTTTTTTTTTTTTTTTATGAATTTTCGCCAGGGTTTAATTTGCTCTGTGGTTGTAGAATCCAGTCCCAATTTACATGCCTGTGCTCTAAGTTTTTTTTTTTTTCTTTCCCGTTTAAACGACTGCAGTTAATGAATGGTGAAGGGCTTTTCCCCCCACTTCTTTAAAATCAGACCTTGGGGTTAAGTCGGGAAACTGCCTTTTGTTTTCCCAGTGGGTCGTGAGCCTGAGGGTGGGGGTTTGTGATTATTGGTGGCACAGTGCGAAAGGACTCCCTTTGCCTGGTGTGAAAGGGAATCTCTGTGGATGGGCGGGGGCACTGGAAGCCTGCGGTTGGACTGGGGCCCCTGAAGAGCTCAAGGCTGTTTTCCACATCTGCCTTGATCAAGATGGCTCCAGACAACTGCAACAGCCATGGACTTGGTTTTGTAAGAGGTTGGCTCAAAAGGTCAACCAAATACTCCGCGCCGCCACCACCAAAATGAAGTCCGTTTCGGAAGAACCGTAAGTGCTGCTTGGTGGCACCGCGTCTTCCGTCGCGTGCTGTGGTTGGCCGTAACGTGCGCCCGAAGCCTGTCCCACCTTATCTGCATCACATGTTGTGGCCCGCAGGACTTTCGTGTTGGGGTGTCGGGGCTGCTGGCAGGAGGCAGGGACCAGTCAGCCCAGAAATGAGAGACCTTTAGCCTAGACCCATCCTCTTCGGCTTTCCCTGGGGCCTTCTGATCCAGGTTGGCAGCCTTTAGAGAAAGGCCTCATCGAGAGCCAAGCAGGGCTCCCCCCAGGGGTGGGAGGCCGCGCTGCACATTCCTCTGCCGCCCCGCCCCCGCGCAGGTTAGCAGGTTAGCAGGGCGCAGACCGGCTTCCCTGCGTTCTCAGAGTTGACAAAGACGCCAGATAGCCAGAAGAATTGGGTTTATGTTTCCTTTCAGTCTTTCACAAACACATTAGTGATCCGGCCTTTCCTCGCCACTAGGGGAATGAGGAGTTTCAAAGTGCCCTGGTTTCTTTTTTTTTTTTCCCCTTGCTTAAACATCTGCATTTTGGATCGTGATCATCTGTCTACTCATAATATTTTTATTTGGAGCAAGCGACTTCTACAAAGAATGTGCTTTCTGTACGTGGCAGCCGTGATGCTTTGACAAAAAGCATTTCCCCGCTAGTACCATGCCGTAGTTATGCCGGCAGCCTTTACATAGTGGTGGGAAGTGTCACTTCATTGGCGCCTAACACATGCAGTCTGAAACTGCACCTGTTACTACTTTTTTTTTTTTAAAGTGCGTTTCCGGGAAATCTATTTGTGGTTTGTGACATCGGAATTGCAGCTTAGAGAAGTGACCCCCATGCCTTCAGATGTTGTGTTGGGTCTGTTCCAGGTGGAAGGTGAAAGGTTGATGGCCAAATTGGGTTTCATTGACAGGCTGCTGCCCAAACTCCTTTGCACCAGAAAGCTGAGGTAGAAGATGGTAGTGGCCTTCAGTCTTCTCTGAGAAGGGCCTATAGCCTTCCGGAAACGAGTCCTCCCCTCCTGGGAGCTATCCTAGGCCTGCCTAAAGGCTGGGGATACCGTGGGCCTAATGAGACTTCCCTGCTGGGCCTTAAGCGCCAGAATGGAAAGGAGAAGAGTGGACAAGTTGAAAAGTTCAGTGCCTGTCAGGAGTGAAGCGGCCTTTTCCTTATTTCCAGTTTCCTTTAATTTTGACCAGGAAATATCAGGCAACAAAACTAAGCGTCATAATCCCCAGACACCTACGGCAGAAAAACAAGCATTGCATATTTAGTTTAAGAGATTCAGCGTAGGGCGCCTGGGTGGCTCAGTGGGTTAAAGCCTCTGCTTTCAGCTCAGGTCATGATCTCAGGGTCCTGGGATCAAGGCCCACGTCGGGCTCTCTGCTCAGCCGGGAGCCTGCTTCCTCCTCTCTCTCTCTGCCTGCCTCTCTTCCTACTTGTGATCTCTCTCTGTCAAATAAATAAATAAAATCTTTAAAAAAAGAGAGAGAGATTCAGAATATACTAAAACATTCTAGACTCCTCCAGAAGGCCAAGGTGACTTGCAGAGTAATCTGTGAAGACTCAATGCTGTGAGCACAGGCTTTTTGTGGGCTGTGTCTTGTGTCGTCTTTTCACCCGAATGAAAAGAGGCACGTGTTTTGCTTTAACTCGAGACCCTTGTGTTTGAAATGAGAAGTTTATCTTAATACAGAATTGCATCTCTCAAATTTTCATAATTTGAAAAGTCATTAGAATTCCTAGGAACATTGTCATTTGTACTTTCCAACTGTGCGCTCAAGGAGCTGAAAGGGTTTCATTTAAAATATGAAAAAAGGAAATGATATGCCAGGATTTTAACAGATTTATGTTTTTGAGTCTTGTAAATGGAACCTAAATGAAAAGAACCTAGGAAGTCACTGGGAGAAATGACATGTTTTTCTGTCCCCCAGTCTTAGGTTTATCAGTGGGAGCTAGCTCACAGCTTTACTGCGACAGCCACCAACACACGAAGGGAATGAATAATCAGCATAATAGAACGTTCCCGATTGGGTGTCCTTGCTGTGGAATAAAGCACTCACCTGGCCATTTCACCCATTAGAGAGCTAGCAATGCACAGTGACTAAACGCAGTTTGGTGTAATAGAAATGGGCATAAAAACAGGAGTTGATGTGATACACGCCCTCGTTCTTACCCTCCACTGGAAGCAAAGACAGGGTAAGATAATCATACTGATGACCCTTGGCCCAGCTAATGGTTTACTTTTTATGCTGTGTTGTTTTTCCCCAAATATCCTTGTTAGATGCGATGCTGATGGTGGCAGAGAGGCTCGAGGGTCCTTTCAACATCGAATCGGTCATGGATCCCATCGATGTGAAGATTTCCGATGCCATAATGAATATGCAGGAGAATAGTGTGCAAGTGTCTCAGAAGGTGATGAAGGCAGAGCTGCCCCTGCCCCCGCCCCCTGCAACCGCTCTTCCCGCCCCCTCCCCCAGGGCTTGGGGTGCACCTTCCCTAATGTGACCATGTTTGTTTTGATACAGGTTTTCCAGGGGTGTGGACCTCCCAAGCCCCTCCCGGCCAGCCGGATCGCCCGTTCCATCTCCGAGGGAGCTTTCAGCGCTCGCTTCAGACCGTACCACCCTGAGGAACGCCCGACCACGGCGGCTGGCACAAGTTTGGACCGACTGGTGAGCACTTTGGCACAGGCATGGCCGTGTTTAATGACAAAGAACCGGAAACATTTGCTCCAAATGCATTTTTAGTTGGAAGGCTTTCAAGTGCAGGTCTTTCAGGTGAAACTTTCCAAGCAGATTGCGTGTGAATGTCCATAAATCTGCCTCTCATTTTCTAGCTCATAAAGTTCGTACATCGTTAGGAGATGCGACACATCTGTTGTGAGCCCATCACTGTGCCCGTGAGAGGGAGACACGGAGCAGTGGGACTCCTCCTTGTTCTCGAGAAGCCCCCAGTGGTGGTGCAGCGGGAGAAGCAGGCATCCCCAGCTTCACTAGCAGAGGAGAGGTGTGGGAAGCGCTAGGATGGCGGGAAGATGGGAGCAAGCTGCTTGTCCCACGGCCCTGAGCTGTGTGTGCCGCAGCCAGAGGAGAAAAGCCTTGTGGGGAGAGCCGGTGTCTTCTCCTCGGACCCCTGGGGCCAGGAGGCCAGTGGGCCTCAGATGGTAGCTGAAAAGAAAGAGGTAGAGAAGATGGTGGGTCTGGGCCACTCCTTCACTTTTCTGTATAAATTTGATCTGCATTTTTCTCTTGTGACTTGACTTGAAAACGAATTGTGTAGCACTCTGGGGCTACCTTAGAAATGGTCAAAAGACACATCTGTAGGCAGTTGTGCGTTTTTACAGAGGTCTCTTTTTTTTTTTCCTCCCCGCTCCTAATGAGGTTACTGATGTCAAGGAGAAGCTAAAACAGGCCAAGAAGTTCTGGTCCTCTCTGCCCAGCAATGTTTGCAGTGACGAGAGGATGGCCGCCGGGAACGGCAACGAGGACGATTGCTGGAACGGGAAAGGCAGGAGCAGGTTAGCCTCGGGCAAGCGGGTGGCAGTCTCCCTTCCCACCTGCCCAGGGGCTCGGGGGCCTTTCAGATGGGGGTCGCTCAGTTGTCACTCGAGGGAGGCATCATGAAGCACTTGATGGTAGATAGCAATAGTGTGGATGGCTTCTAGACGTTCCAAGGAACAGGCTTTGGCCTACAAGCCTTGGGAAGGCGCCCAGCTGCTTGTGGCTAATACTGGGCCAGATGTCTGCGATGGTGGCTCTGGTCCAGGAAGAGGGTTGCAGCCGGTGTCAGAAACACCCGTGCTTCTCGTCCCCCTGGCCCGGGCTCCTAAAGCTCCACTTCCCCCAAAGGCTTCATTCTCTTTTTGGGTGTTGTCTTGTGTTGCTGCCCTCCACATTCAGTAACTTTGCTAAGTCCCCACTGTATCAGCCCTTGACTCTGACCCACCAGCCTCCACAAAAGGGTTAACTTTCCAAAAGATCCCCATCAAAGCGGAGAAATAAGAAATGGGAGAACTTTCCCTTGAATTGCACTCAGTGGGAATACTAGAATCGCGCAGGATTCTCTGATCTTTGGTGACTTTGAGCTTTACCAATCATCCCAATGGGGTCAATTCTCATTTCAGATACCTGTTTGCGGTGACAGGAAATGGCTTAGCCAACCAGGGCAGTAATCCGGAGGTCCAGGTGGACACCACCAAACCGGACATACTGATCCTTCGCCAGATCATGGCTCTTAGGGTTATGACCAGTAAAATGAAGAATGCTTACAACGGGAACGATGTGGACTTCTTTGATATCAGTAAGCATCCGTGGTTTGAAATTTACACCTTGTTCTCATACACTGTGTGATGAGAACAAGTGAAAAGAAATCTGTTCCTTTTTTTTTTTTTTGCAATAGGTGATGAGAGCAGCGGAGAGGGAAGCGGAAGTGGTTGTGAGTATCAGCAGTGCCCTTCGGAGTTTGAGTACAACGCAACTGACCACTCTGGGAAGAAGGCCAACGATCAAGCAAGCGGCGCCGGCGGCCGTGCGGGGGCACAGCCCTACCTCCTCGCTGTCTTCTGCATCTTGCTCCTGGCCATGCAGAGAGAGTGGAGATAATTCTGAATCGTAGAGAAAAAGGTTTCTTCAAAAAGTTAAGAAGGCACCGGTTATCACTTTTATACCATCCTAGTGACTTTGCTTTTTAAATGGACAACGATGTACAGTTTTTACTATGTGGCCACTGGTTTAAAAAATGCTGACTTTGTGTTTTCATTCAGTTTTACGGGGAAAAGGGCCTTGTATGTACAAAGGTAGTTCCCGCTCCCCCAGAATCATGTTAAACGTGGCTAACAGTGTAGGTACAGAACTGTAGTTAGTTGTGCATTTGTGATTTTATCACTCTTGTTTGTTTTTTTCTTTCTGTTTGTGGGTTTTTTTCCCTTCAATTATGATCTCACCTTGTTTCTTACAAGAAAACCAGGGTCCTTTCTTGGCATGTAACATGTACGTATTTCTGAAATATTAAATAGCTGTACAGAAGCAGGTTTTATTTATCATGTTATCTTATTAAAAGAAAAAGCCCAACAAGCAGTAAAATGTCCATTTATCCCTGTAGATGGGTTGCCTTCTCTGGAGAGGCGTGGATGTGATTCTGTTTTTTTATTATTATAAAGTTAGGACAGAATGTGAAGGCACAAGGGGGCTTCTGAGCCACTTGGTAGGTTGTATTCAGGCATCAGTACAAGAAGAAGGCTCGACTTCACCAATAGCCAGGGCCTGGAAGAGACTGCAGACTGTGCCCGTCTTGGTTGAATTGGATTACATAAAGTAAGATCACAGGTCCATTTCTCGAATCCACTTATACTTAGAGCAGAGCCCACCTAGAAGAAGATTCTTTCTCAGTACACCTAGAGATCTAGAAGGCATTCAGGATGCCTAAGCCATCACATGTTCACACTTAGATTGGGGGGTGGGTTTTTTGTCTTTTGTGTCTCATCCAGGCAAGTTAGCAAGCCACTGTATGCTGGTCTTCATGTCCACACTGACCTGCTTTGAATAAGTGACCAAGAAGCTCATTTGGTCCCCCTTGTTGCAGCGTACCAGATTTCATACCCCACCATATACAGTAGAGAACTGCCTGGGGGCTAGCCAGAACCAGGGTACAGTCTGGGCACATTGAAGAGCTGTCAGCACTCCCAGCAAAGTTTTCATCTGTGCATTTGCATTTGATTTTGGATCCCAGTTTTTGTAAAACAAGATTTCTAAAGTGTCTTACTTGAGTCGTCTTGCCCCGGCCCCTCTGATCAGAAAGGCAAAGGGTTGTTGTGGGTCACAGCCACGTGCTACCCTATCAGCCAAGAGGTCTGCCTGGGGCATCTGGATGTCCAGACTTATTTTTTTTTTTTTCCACGTACGGTGGTTGTTTGGAGGGGGCGGGAGGGAGTAGAGAGCCCAGAAGACAATAGCTTAGTGGTGACCCTTAGCCACAGTTCCGGGGGAGGGGATGGCACCGGGATCTGGCGGAGGCCAGAAGAGTTGGCCCAGGCCAAAGATAACTGCCTTGGCCCCTTAGGACCCTGGTCTTTGCATCCTTACCAAATGACAGCTTATAAAACCGTGAGAATGTAGCAGCTCCCTTTAAAAAAGGAGTTCCCAAAAAGTTTTCAAAGAGAGAGAACGCTGCAAGTCTCTTCCTGCTTTAGACAGCCAGTAAGATCTCCGATTCCACAGAGGTGGTTTGTGTTCCTGTTCAATCTTCAGTTTTAAGACTAATTCTCTATTTTTATATTGAAACATAATCACTTGATAGCTCAGGGTCTACATTTCATTCAACTTTTCACACCAAATTCTTCAAGAATGGTCAACATGGAATATTGGGGGCTGTTGTAAACAGAGGCTTAATTTTATTAGAAGTAGCCAGTTATTTATTAAAGCATGATGTTAATAAAATAGGCATGTTCTGGCTGGTGTGTAAAAGTGTTTTTTGTTTTGTTTCTTTTAAAAACAAACCACAGAAGACCTAAAATTGAAAAGGTGCTCCATTTGTGTCTGACGAAAAATGGATTGTAAATAGCTAAGCTGCCTTGTGAGAACTTGGAAAATGTGCTGATACTTAGTAACTACCTCAGTTGTGAGGAATTTCCTTTTTAGCTTAGACTGCTATTACTTTGACTTGGTAGAAATGAATCTGGTCTCCAAAATGTGGCTCAAAGAGTTATCCCCGTAGACCTTGTGAGATTGTTTTTAATTTAAAACCTTGAACTCTGCCCAGCTGTTTTCTTTCAATCAACTTCTCTACACCAATAACATTTTCCGAATTAAATATTCTTGAAGGTTCTTCTGGACTCTCACTGATTTGTTTTCTTTCTTTGCATTTTTTCCTGTTACCCTTTTATTATTTAAATTGTCTCTTGCTTTTGAACTTGAACTATGAAATAAACAAATCATAGATTTTTCCACTCAGATCTGACTGGATAACTCTTGGCTTCCAACCAGCTGGCAGGCTCATTCCCCCCACCCCCCCAAAAAAGAATAAACGCAAGTTGAATATTCTAAAATCATAAGAGTTCAGAGTACGAGGTAGAACAAAAGCTTTGTTGGTAGACCTGCCTTTTCCAAAGTCATTTGGAAATTATTTTTTATTTCCAACACTTCACCACCCTGTACCTTAAGAAAAAAACATTTTAACGACTCTCAGATTTGCATTTTATTTCAAAAACAGTCCGTAATTAGCGCCTATTATTTGATAAAAGATGAAGTACAAAGAATTGACGTGCATTTTCAAACTTTCGTCCCTGTGTGTTAGAAACCTAACAGTTTATGTGAAGAAGAATTTGTCATTTGTGATTCCAGAACCGGCGTAAAAATAGATGTAGATGATGCTATTGGCAGAAGGCATCCACTTACAGAGCTGAAGGGTGCGAGGCCAGTGACTGGGTCGGCTAGAGGAGGCCTGCCTTCGCTTTCAAGCACCCAACCACCGAATACAACTTTCTCTCTTTGTTGAAGTAAGGGAACAAGGGCCAGAACTGTTTTTTTTTTCAACTTAGAACCTAGTGGGGAAAACATAGCTGTGCATTCTGGGATACACTTTATCATACAAGTTAAGTTTCTACGTTTAACCTCTTCTAGCTATTTTCTTCTGGAAGTCCTTAGGTGAAAAATCTCTGAAAGATAAGGCCCAATCCATGTAGTCTTTACTTGCCTAATTTTGCTTTTCATCAGGTAATGTTATGACAGGTAAACTTTAAAAACCAAAACCTACATAAAGCTATAGAGGGAAAATTTCCCTCCTGTTCCCACAGCCAACCTGTCCAATTGCTCCACACTCTAGACTTATTGGTGTGGGTGTGTGTGTGTGTGTGTGTGTGTGTAATATATATAGATGGTAACTTTGAAAGAAGCCATAAATATGTATATGTGTAAGTCATATATATACATATATATACGTCCAACGTTTCGTTATATGCAAGCGAATATGAATGGAGATTTTCCTCTCCTGTCTCGGTCACATTATTGAGGGATTTGTAAAGATGTAGAGTCCCATTCTAAAGGCATGGCTTCTCAGTGGTACGCCATTTAGGATTTTACTGTATTTTGGCCCAGTTGAATCGAGGTGAATCTTATTTGCAAGAAGCAAACCTTGAATGAGGAGCACTGGCACTCTAGCACTATAATCCTGGAGCACATCACTAGGATACCGTCTGTTCACGTTAAGGTTTCTTCCTGATTGTCTCCGTATCCACACCAGTGAAGAAGAAACTGGCCAAAGCAACCAGAAAGATCCTCTTAGAACGCAGCACCTGAGGCCCACCATTAACGTTTGGGGATGGTTCAAAGGAAATGTACCCTGGAAATGACTCCTCTTAGAATAATGTACTCTTTTTAGAGAGTGAGAGCATGTAGTGGGAGGGGCAGAGGGAGAGAGACTCTCAAGCAGACTCCACACCCAGGGGGCCCAATGCCGGCCTCAGTCTCAGGACCCTGAGATCATGACCTGAGGTGAAACCAAGAGTCAGACGCTTAACCCACTGTGCCGCCCAGGCAGCCCTAGATCAATGTTTCCTCAAGCCCAGAGGCCTTGAAGCTGCTGCTGCATCGCGCAGGATGGAGATGAGAATGTTAGGGAAATGCATACCTACGTCTTCTCAGTCGCTACGTGAAGGATCTATCTGATGGCCAAGGAGCCATTCGAATATGCAAATGATTGTCAAGATTCCGTCATCACGTTAGGTTGAATTTTTATTCATCAGTGTTTGGAGACACTTTAGTCCATACAATCTAGAGGAATCCATTTCTCAGCACGAGTGTCCACATGTGGTATTAAATGCGTATTTGACAGGTCTGGTTAAAGAATGAAGAGAACGTGTGTGAGATAACCACGGTGCTTTTCTAAGGGGTTCTAAGGTATTGTTCTCTGGGGTCTGGCGAAGTTTTGTAGTAACTCTGTGTTACTGTGTTTCTTACACAAGGCAGAATTTGGTGTGTGTGTGTGTGTCTACACAGCTACACATGGGTTTGTGTTTTAAATACTTAATCCCAGGCCGACCTTACCCTGTCACTATGGGCTGCCTTCCCCCTACCGTCAGTGGTGTGTGTGCTTGGGGAATGCGGACTAATTTTAATAACAGCCTGAGGGAAACATAATTAGGAAGGTAAGCCTCCTGCCAAGGAAAAACTACACACACGCACATATAAAATGCATTCCAGATAGAATTGCTTAGGTTTACTACAGCCTGCGACTTGCTTTCCTGAGCCAACTTTGATAACCCGAAGCTGACTGTAACCCACTGTTCTCGGGGACTCCCCACACAGGGCAGTTGGTGCCGCTAGGGCTGCCACAAAGAAAAAATCCTGGTTGGTGGCTAATTTTCTGGACCCTGACATTGGGCTCTGAACCCGTTTGCTGCTCTTGTCTTTATAGGTCTTCAGTGCCCCTGCCCTCACCTGGCTTTTAAAATGTAATGAAAAACTCGTTTCAGTTCTCAATAATTTGCCGCAAGTTCTGGCCACAGCAACCGAAAGTTATTTGAACGTATTTACTTAAAAAAAAAAAAAAGTTCCTCGCTGTTTATTCACAGAGGCCGGACAACCCCAGGTGCGGGCCGCTAAGGCCAGGCCACGTCCATGGTCACGGGTAGAAGTCGCTCCATTTTGCACACTGGAAGGCGTTAGGAACTTTCCCAAGGATGACCTACACGTAAGAAATGTGAGAACCAGATTTGAAACCCAGGTTGGCTGGCCACCAGAGCCTGTTTCTTATTTTCCCAAGTGCCACTTCTTCATCCATTACCCTCTTCCCCTTACTCTGCTGTCACAGTCAGGAAGAGACAGGCCCGTTGGGCTTGCTGCAGTGAGCACTGGTCCTGGCAGTTTAGAAGGCCAAGTGAAAGGTCATGGTACGCTCTCACTGAGTCAAGGGTCACCTGGAGACAAACTTTTCTTTTCTTCCTTTTTTTTCTTCTTTGTTTATTTGATTTTTTAAAAATTTTTTGATTTGTTATTTTTTTTTTAATTTTTAGAGACAAATCTTGTCCAAAAGGTTTTCTAACTTCACACTGTGGCTCCTTCCTCCATGAACTTCGAAGCGGGAAGAGCTTGGTTGATAGTGCGTGGGGACCATGCGGCCTCTGTGCTAGTTCTGTCCAACCTCTCCAGGCCAGCCTCCTGGGACCCTGGGTGGCAGGGCTCTGCGGGCGCCCAAGCAGCTGCATTGTTGGGAGGGGGCCACTCATTGAACACTTCAGCAAACACTATCTGTTCGGGAAAATACCATGGTTTACATAGGGAAAATTCATACCAGCTTAATCAGCGGGAGCTTGGTGAGGAGGTAAATACATCTTGGGATGAATGTGCCCCAGTGAATATAATCTGGGCTTCTTAAAGAACCCTCAACAGGATTTCACCTTAAAAGTTATGCGTGGGTCAGAAATTGGACACAGAGAACCAAGATCGTAGGCGGTGTAGCAATAGATGTGTTTCTTCAGGACTGGTCTCAGTGCACATTAGGCAAGCCTATGTCCAACGCCAAAGCCTGTGCTTGCAGGCCAAGAGAATTCGACTTGCCATTTCCTACCCAGGGAGGGCAGCCGGCGGCTTTTGTTGACTGTCCTCTGAGCGCCTGTACCAGCGTTCTCATCAGGTGGTATGTGCTGAAAACAATTGCATAGGCCCTGACCGAAGGGTGCTCAGACTCTAGTCTTTGACCTGGTGGGGGTGAGCCGATGGGGAGCTAAATCCCTGGACTCTGGAAGGGGGTCAGGGTGGTCGTGGGTGAGGCAGGCGGCCTCTGAGGTGGCCGTCAAAGATGGTGTTACTCTTTTTCAACCTGCCCTTTGGGTCATTGGCCCACACAACCAGGGCTCGATGGGCCCTTATGTGCCACACGTTGCATAATTTGTCCACGGTCCCTTTTGGAGAACTGTCATTTATTTCCAAAGAATTTGAAGGTCCCTGTTCTATTGAAACATGTTCCAAAGAAGAAGTACTGGAAGAGGCCAGGCTTTGGTTAGCAGAGATTGCTAATGGCAGTCACTCTGGCTCTGGATGTGTGTGTGCGTGCGCGCGCGCACGTGTGTGTGTGTGTGTGTGTGTGTTGCCAAAACCGCATGGATTTGAGGCAGTAATAGGATTTATTTACTAATTTAGAAATTTATAATTTCTAAAACAGTTGTTTAAAATTGCAGTATAGGTAATGTACAGTGTCACATGAGTTTCGGGTGCACAGTAGAGTGAGTCAACGCTTCTATACAGCCCTTAGTGCTCATCGTGTTAAGTGTCCTCTCAGCAGTGATGCCGTTTATGACACATCTGGCTTTCTTCTCTGTGTGGGAGGACAAGTGAGGATGTAAATGGGGTCCTCATTCTCAGGAAGCCCGTCATTCCACCGGGGAGATGAGGGTCACCCAGGAAACACGCCAGTGAATACAGAAGTTCTGGGCTGTCCTGCTGATCAAGGGCGAGCAGCGCACAGCGCAGGGGGTCAGGGTGACTTCCGGGGGGCGGGGCACTAGCTGGGCTTGAAGGAGGGAGAGGGAATGCTCCTGGGAGCTCCTCGTGGGGCAGGCTCCATCACTGCTAGAGATTCCTCCCAGTAAGGGGCTGGCTGCTCTGGAATTGAAGGGGTAAGGGCTGATGGGTGGTCTGAGGTTGGTGGTGGGCTAGATATGGGTTGACAAGGGGCTGGAAAATGATATGTCTGTAGAATAGAGATGAAGGGGCACCCGGTTGGCTCAGTCAGTAGAGCACGTGACTCTTGATCTCAGGGACGTCAGTTTGAGCCCCATGTTAAGTGTAGAGATTACTTAAACAGGTAAAACTTAAAAAAAAAAGTAAAAATAAAGAATGGACGTCTCAGTGGCCTCAGAGGCCTTCAGCTCAGGTCATGGTCCTGGGATCGAGCCCTGTATCAGGCTCCCTGCTCAGATAAAGAAATAAAATCTTTTTAAAAAATTAAAAAAAAAAGAATGGAGGTGAAAATTTGTTAGTACAGGGCTAGAGAAGAATAGGGTCAGAGTCTGAAACCCTCAAAAGCCAGGCAAGGCAATTTAAAATTCAAGTGGGCCCCATCTAATGGAAATTCTTGCTTAGGTCTTGACATGCTGTCCAGGGTGTATAAAGACAAGCTAAGAAGCCTGTGGCATGGATCCCACGGGGATGACCTTGGGCTTGACCGTGCTCAGCACTCTACTGTGTTTCCTGAAGGGGCTCAGCTCCCCTCACACCCTGTATGCTCTAGCACGCCCCAAACCGTCCCGATTTGGAGCTTTCTGGTAAAGACAATCCAGCCCCACACGGTGGGTACTTTTTGAATGTCCAGGCTCGCAGTGCAGTCAAACGCATTACAAGTGGTCCCCCGGGCCCCCACCCTGTCACAACCTTGGCCTGCGGCCAGCCACCTGGCTGTGTTCTTTCCACTTCGTCAAGAATTGCTTCCTGCTCACCCGCAGAGCCGCAGCCCCATGAGCATCCCGGACTTGCCATGCTCTTTGGCTCCGGCTTCTCGGTTCTGGAGAGAAACACGGAGAAGCATCCCTGGAGTCTGGTTCCCCAGACGCCATCCCGCAGGGACTTGGGATTTCAGGGAAGATGGGAGACTTCCTTAAGCATCAGGCAGCGAGCCCGCAGGATGAATGGACCAAACATGTATCAGATTAAAGAGGGGCTCCTCTGATGACGGGGCGAGAGGGGCAAGGCTGTCCTCAGTGGCTTATGTCACGTTACCCCTTGGGTGACCTGGATCACAGCTGGAAAACTACAAAGTAGCTGTTCAACTTCTTTTTGGGTTTTCCTCTGAAATGAGGTCTCTCCATGCCCCGTCTGTGGCACACGGTGGTCATGAGGAACTGTTAGAAAGATGCGTTTTGGTGTTTTTGTTTTTGTTTTTGTTTTTGTTGTGTGTGTGTGTGTGTGTGTGTTTTAGAAAACGAGCAGAAAGAAGTATGAAACCTGGTTCTTTTTTAAAAAAAAAGATTTTATTTATTTGACAGAGAGAGATCACAAGTAGGCAGAGAGGGAGGCAGAGAGAGGAGGAAGCAGACTCCCTGCTGAGCAGAGAGCCCGATGTGGGCCTCGATCCCAGGACCCTGAGATCATGACCTGAGCCGAAGGCAGAGGCTTTAACCCACTGAGCCACCCAGGCGCCCTGAAACCTTGTTCTCCCTGACAAGAGAAGATTCTGAATCTCTAATAGTGACCTATTTTCATTTAAGAGTTCAAAACAGGATCAGCTTCAAATGGTCCCTTTCTATGACCCACGCACCATCTTCTGTCCCTAAAACACACCTCTTTCTATTCCTCTCTGCCCATCCAGCTAGGGGAGAGGAATCTCACACCCTGAGCCTCCCTTCTAGGAGGCTGGCAGCCAGGACGCGCAGTTGGGCGCCCCGCACCCCAAGCCCCACACACTTCTGTTCCCAAACTGCCGCCAGCCTCTGAGTCCCCAGGCGGCTGCCATCCCCCTTGGGACTCCACGCTCTTCTTTCCTGGCTGCGTGGTGAAGCTACGCCAACTCCTCTCATTCTGGGGTTGACGGGGAGAAGGGAGAAAGCTGTGCACAAGTGTTTCCCAGCATCCAATTCCCATCTGTACTTTCCAGGAAAACCCTAGGTGATCTCGGAAAGGCCTGGAGTGAGGAGGGTCGGGCTGGTACCAACAAAAAGCCCTCTCAGGACTTCTGGGTGTTTTGCATGTTTCCCCTTACACTGGTTCTGGGGTCCTTGGTGTTCTGAGGACCGAGGCTTTGGTGGGGAAAGGAACAAAGGAAAATGGCAAACAGTGAACGGTTGAAACAGCTTAGCTAGATTGTACCGTGAGAATGAGCTGAATTCAGGAGGGAACAAACTACGTCCCCCTGTAGCTTCTGCAGCCTGTGGGGGCCCTTCGCCTATTCCTCAGATGTTCAGAGAGTATGTGCTCTGGACCAGGCGTTGTTCTAGGCACCCGGGATGCCGTCGTGAAGCAAAATAGACTCGGTGACCATTCTGGGAGAGCTCACCATGAGAGAGGGAGAGAGCCGGTCAAATAGTCACAGCGAAGAAGGTCTAATTACAGAGTGAAAGGGGACCCTTGCAATAGGGAAGAATCAAGTTAGAGCCCCGGGGAACGGCCACACCCCCGGTTCCCAGTCACGGTGGCAATCAAGGTCTAGGGCAGTGGGGCCATCCTCGGAGCTTTTAGCTCAGTGGATCTGGGACGGGGCCCAAGAGTTTGCAATCCTACCAAGTTCCCAGGAGCTGCTGCTGGCTGGAGGCTATGCCCTGAGGATTATTGGCCCATGCAAAGCTGGTTGTTTTTCAAGATTTTCTTTATTTATTTGAGAGGGAGAGAGACAGTAAAAGAGCACAAGCAGCGGGAAGGGGAAAAGGGAGAAGCAGGCTCCTGCTAAGCAGGGAGCATCACATGGGGCTCAATCCCAGGACCCCGGGATCAGGACCTGAACTGAAGGCCGATGCTTAACCAACTGAGCCACCCAGGCACCCCAAGCAGAGCTGTTTTTTGAGCCTGGCCTTTGCTCCAGGGCACATAGCCCTGCAACTCCGAAGAAACACCTGGAAGAAAGGAATCAGGTAAATTGCCCAAGAGTGCGATCATCTTCCCACACCGATGGATGAAGCTTTAACATTCCCAAATGGAGCCCAAGTTCTGTCCGCCACACGTCAGACTCTGGAAAAGGGCAGGCAAGTCGGGGTGGTGAGGGGCAGGTAGGGAGCAGGACCCATGGGAGGTCTGATTTCATCACGGGTTAAGGAGTTACCTTAATCACCGTGGGTGATCACACCACAGGGGAAGGCGGAGTAAGGTTGGGGAAGCTTCTCGAGCGGTAGTAGAGGGCAAGGATGGTTTGGAGCACTTGCCTCTTCTGTCTTTCTGTAGACTTCTGGTCCAGACCACATGGATTAAAAGAGTGGCTTCACCACATCTCTATACCACATTGAGAGGACAACCCCCCAGCAAAGCCTGTTAAAATGCTCTTGAGTTCAGGTGAGGATAAATTCAACTCAAAGTGAGTTAAACAATAAGGGGTTTATCATTCCCTGTAACAAGAAGCCACAATGTAAGGAAGCTTCCAGGGATGGTTATTTCTCGATGTTATCATCAAGAATCCAGATTCTCTCCATAGTTCAACTTTGCCAACCTTAGCATGTTGGATAGCTTCCCTCATGGTTGAAAGTTGGCTGAAAAACATGGTTGTCATCATTATAGTAAGAACACATCTGGGGCGCCTGGGTGGCTCAGAGGGTTAAGCCTCTGCCTTTGGCTCAAGTCGTGATCTCAGGGTGTTGGGATCGAGTCCCACATTGGGCTCTCTGCTGGGTGGGGAGCCTGCTTTCCCCCATGCCCCTGCTTTCTCTGCTTGCCTCTCTGCCTATTTGTGATCTCTCTGTCAAATAAATAGAATCTTTTTTTTCCTTTTTTTAAAAAGAACACATCTTGGCACACCACTTTCTGTTGGTAGCAATGAGACTTATTTTTTCCTCGTCTTTTAAAAAAATTTTAAATTATTTTTTAAAGATTTTATTTATTTAATTGACAGAGAGAGCAAGCAAGAGAGGGAACACAAGCAGGGGGAGTGGGTGAGGGAGAAGCAGGCTTACCACCGAGCTGGGAGCCCGATGTGGGGCTCGATCCCAGAACTCTGGGATCAGGACCTGAGCTGAAGGCAGATGCTTAATGACTGAGCCACCCAGGCATCCCTCCTCAAGTCTCTTCTGAAGAGCTAAGAAATCCTTCCTTGGGGGCATACTCTTCCAGCAAGCATCCCCTCACTTCTCGTTGTCTCAAATTGACTCACCTGCCCTAAGTTGTTGAGTAGAAAGGCTAACCAAGATTCATGCCTTGGGCTGAGGCCGGTCCTCTTCAAAAGCCACGGCTTCAGCGGGGAGGAGGGGCACCGAACAAATCGGCGGCTGACTGACAAGTCAGAGGGGAGGGATGGCTATCGGGTAGGTCAACAACTGGAGTTGCTAGACCTGTGCACTGCTGGACGGTAACACCAGTTGGAGTATAGGATGCTCTCGCTGCATCCAGGACATTACATCAGTGCGTTAGGAAACTTCATGTTGATTTGGAAATTCTGGAATGTATGCAGAGCTACCCGGAGATCAATTTATCATCTTCTAGATGTAAACTCAACTCAGTTCTCCCAGTCCCTTAAAGATCGGGCAGGTCAATCTCGAATCCTTGATGATTGATTGTCCTCTACAATAGTCCTGCCATGTGGTTGCCCACCCACTGCTTGAACACTTCCAGTGATGGGGATCTCAGTACTTATCATAGCATTCTATCTCTAGGCAGCTCTAAATGTTAGAAAAGGTTTTCTGCCGACTCCAAAATGTCCACACACATACTGTTTGCTCAGTGACTAGGTGGCAGAGCCTTTGAAGTCGCTGTCAGTGTTTCCACTGTAAACGAAAGTTTTCAGATGTTCCTAAGTAAAATTTCCTTGCAGATTCTACATGTTGCCAAGAGATACTTTAAAAAATAAACAACCAAATAACTCTGGGAAAATTCTGGCTTGTCTGCTTTAAGATCTTTAGATATTTCTCATAATTCAAACCTGTTTTTGGTTTGAATGGTTTAAATTTTAACGAGAGATTAGACCATAGCATAACCTAATAACTAACATTTTGGGAGGAAATGTTTTAAGGGAATGCCTTGCGGTATCAGCTTTCAAAGTAGTTGTTGTGGGGCACCTGGGTGGCTCAGATGGTTAAGCGGCTGCCTTCAGCCCAGGTCATGATCTCCAGGTCCTGTGATCGAGTCCCGCATCGGACTCCCTGCTCCCGGGGAGCCTGCTTTTCCCTCTGCCTCTCCCCTTCACTCTTCCATGCGCGTGCGCTTTCTCTCAAATGAATAAATAAAATATTTACAGCGGCTTGGTTGGCAGCATTGACTGCCGAGTTAGGGGCAAGGTCCCAGGGAGGGCCAAGGGGCCATTTGTGCCCCGGTGACTCTATTCTTCCCTGACTGGGTGGATCACCACTGCCTGGCCAGACCAAAGGGAGTTGCTGACTGGAGTTCTGGATTCTGGTCAGTTGTTTTCAAACGTCAGTATGATGCTGTGGAAGGACTGTTTTCCAGCAGGGAAGAGTGCCCGTAAGTACGCCTGCATTGTCAAAAACACAGAAACTTTCTAATTTCAAGGTTGATTCCATCTCTAATGCTATCCTCTCTTCTCCCCACCCTCCTGATTTGTGTTCCTTTCTTCCCCCAACTCAGAAGCCGCTCTACTCGAAGTGGCCTCTCCTCCTCTCCCCCTCCCTTCCTTTGGCCTGCCCCAGCCCTAGTCCAAATATGGCTTTGGCTTTGGTTTTGGTTTTGTCAAAATAGGGTTAATGCCGACTCACTTCTCTAGCCGTGGCCAAGAGCTTGACGTGCCCTGTGGAATCAACCCTGGGAAAACTGCTCCCACTTTCCTATAGTTACACTTGACCTTTCTTTGTTAACAAGCGTGTCTTCGTTTTTCCAATGGCTTCTCTTTAGGTTGATGCCTCAGAATGTTAGCCAGTGCTCCTGCAACCCTGTAGAGAATGCCTTCCCAGCTTGCAGTGGTCTTGGGAGCGTAGCTCCTGCCGCTGATGAGGGATATAATTGTTTTAGTAGCCAGAAGTTAGTAAGGGCCATGCCTGGAGTGCCGGCCGAAGGGTTCCACCACCCGGTTGCATGGAATACAGGTGCCAAGAAAGTCAAGTGCTCATGGGGTTCCCTCAGCTTCAAGGTCAATAATTGTGCTCAGGGCACTTGGGTGGCTCAGGTCATGATCTCAAGGTTGACAGATCCAGACCCTCATTGGGCTCTGTGCTCAGCGTGATGTGGGTGGCTGTGGGGGAGTCTGCTTGAGATTCCTTCTCCCTCTTCCTCTGCCCCTCCTTGCACTTGTGTGCGCTCTCTCTCTCTCTCTCAAATAAATAAATAAAATATTTAAAAACATGATCTTGCTCAGAAATGAGACGTGGTTTTGAAAGGAGAGGGATTTTCTCACATGGCTCAGAAGTGGTTCAGAAGGTGGGTCACGTGAACAGTGCCCCACGTCACGGGGCTGTGACAATATGGCTGGAGCTAGCCGACAACCTCCCAAGGCACCTCTGCCCTTGGAAGGAGCCAGGAATCCTCGCACATGCAAGTTCTGCTCCTTGGGGATAAGTCATCCGCTTGGCAAATGTACGGATGCATTTCGCCGGATGGGAGGATGCTTCTGGAAGGCCTGTCAGCTTGGTAGTAAGCTTCCTGGTGAGCTCTTACCCAGCCTCTTCAAATGCTGGGCTCTGCCATCCTGTCCTCTGTGACATCCTGCCCTGGCAGGCACCGCTGGCCTGGTCAGAGCCCTCAAAGATGCTCTCCGTGTGACTGCTCACTGACAGATTCTGAGACTCTGCGAAAAAATGCGAGGAGAAGCCAGCTTCGTTCCGGGCACCCTCAGCCTCTTCGCCACCAGCCTTTTCCGACCGCCCGCCCCTTAAACCGCAGAAGAGGCTCCGATGGCCTGCTTTTTGACTGGGAGCCAAGCGTTGGGCAGAGGCAATGACATTGTCATTTTGGGATTTGAGGCCAGGGTGGACAGGAAGGTCAGGGCTCGGGAGGTTCCTTCCAAGTTTCCCAAATCACTCATTAGCTCCGAAAAACCCCAGCCACTGGACCGCTTCATGTCCTCAAGACACCGCATCACCATGAAGGTCTCCAGAATCTTGTCACGACTGGCCAAAACTTCAGCCCCAACTCCAAAAGTCTCTCGTTTCGGCGGCTTCCTGGAGGGAAGGATTGGCTCGTCCCTCCCTATTCACTGCTTTACTACAGGCAGGACCCTGTCTGGTGACGTGGCCAGAGTCGTCGGGAGGCCCTGTGGAGTGAGCACTCGGGGCTGAGGGCACCATGCGTGGACGCCAGCCAGGCCACCAGGGCCCAGGCGCGCTGATGTAGACGGGCGGGCCCCTGCCCTGGGAAGGGCGGGGCTGGCGGGGAATCGGAGGCTGGTTTAGCGTTGGACCTAATTGAGGCCTAAGTAAAAATGTGTGTTCAGTCATGGAGGCACTCATTGAAAGCAGGTGGTATTTGGGCTTTTGCCTCCTCCCTAAAATGGTTTGTCTGAGGGCCACATGCTTTTCTGATTCCAAAGTCTCAGCCTGCTGCGGATTTGGATTTCCACTAAGGACAAGGCCTACTTGAGTCTCTATTCTGAAGGGGTTCGTTGAAGGTGACCCAGGATGTGGAACTAGGGCCTTGCCTAATGGGGAGGAGCTGGAAAGAAAGGGGGAGCTGCCTGTTTGGGCAGCAAGAAGCTCGCGTTCTGCCCTGCTGGCCAATATGTGCACCCCGAGATTGTTGGGGGCGAATTGGTAAAGCAGCTGCAAAAGTTGAGTCCCAACTCCATGCCGGGTGCCGTGTGGATACGTGGGAGAGAGAAAGCTGGGCTTACCTGATAACGGAAGACAGAAGGTATCCAGAGAATGATACCAAGTAATATTGAGTAGGGCTTTTTTTTTTTTTTAAGATTTTATTTATTTGACAAAACACAGCGAGAGAGGGAACACAAGCAGGGGGAGTGAGAGAGGGAGAAGCAGGCCTCCCGTCGAGCAGGGAGCCCGATGTGGGGCTTGATCCTGGGTCTCCGGGATCATGACCTGAGCCAAAGGCAGTCGCCTAACCAACTGAGCCACCCAGGTGCCGCCAAGTAGGGCTTTTTAAAATCTTCTCTAGGAGGTTGCTGTAGTCAAACGGGGCTGTTTTATAAGCCGAATTGATTCATTTGTGCATTCCTTGATACATTGACTCATTCATTCCATAAACTCTTCCATGGAGAAAGATGTCAATCAGATATTTAAATAATGCATTCCTTTCTTTTCTCTGCAAACCACGGTCTCATCTTTATTGTCAAATGCAGTCAAGAATAACAGCGTGATCTGCCTCAGTGTTGCTACCTATAACAAAGTCTGTTCCATTGGTGTGCCCGGGAGGCCCCACTACCCTTGTGCTAACTGGCATGGCCTAACAATTTTTCATATTTCATCATTTCTTAAGAAGAGAAAAAATACGCATTGTACAATGGTTACAACCGGATGGTGGAGCTCTTTACTGGAGTTTTTGTAGCTTGGTGCAGCCGACGTGCTAGCTCCATGGATGAAGGCATAGGGTTCAGATGGGCTGAAAGAAGGGAACATGGAGACTCGGCCACCACCACCCACCCCCTGGAAACCTCATTTGGATGAAAAAGGACCATTAAGTTTAGGTGATGCTTGGGCGTTTGGATGTGATGTCGAAAGTTTCTACCCGCTCTCAATTTTGGTGATTTGAAGACAACTCAATGGATTACATTGAACTCTACACAGAGGGGCTTAAGACGAGCCCGTGTTTGTTGACATCACTTTTGAGTGTGGCTTATTTTCCAAGGCTTTGAACACCATGAAGAAAATAAATAGCCCATTTTCCAATGTGTTGGGCCACAACTGGCCATCTGTTGGGATGAATGGAATTACTGGGAAAACTCGGGAGATTTGACGTAGTTCTGCTCTTGAGGGCTTCCTGGAACTCACTGGGTACAGAATTTCCGCTTCGTGCAAATCCCCACGAATCTTGCAGTGAGCGAGGCAAGTCTCTGCTTTTGGTTCCCACTGGGGAGCGGTGAACTTTGTTTCGTGTAAGATGAGGGGTAAGTTCAGTGTGGCTTTTTGGTTCCCATCAAAAAGTCTCTCTTGGGGCACCTGGCTGGCTCAGTTGGTTAAGCAACTGCCTTCGGCTCAGGTCATGATCCCGGAGACCCGGGATCGAGCCCCACATCGGGCTCCCTGCTCGACGGGAGGCCTGCTTCTCCCTCTCTCACTCCCCCTGCTTGTGTTCCCTCTCTGGCTGTGTTTCTCTCTGTCAAATAAATAAAATCTTAAAAAAAAGTCTCTCTGCAGCCTGTGGCTCTGAGCCTCCAGGAGAGAGTAGAGCTCTGTGGTCTGAAGGGATCTGAGATCAGAGGCCATTTTGTTGATGACCATTTGGGGGTCTTAAATGCTCCTGGAACTGATTTGGGTTTTTTAAATTTTGTTGCTGAGTTAGTTGGGTAATTGCTTCAAATTCTGTTTTGTTCTTCCCTGGGAACTCCTGCTCTTGTTTTTCTTTCTTTCTTTCTTTCTTTCTTTTTTTTTTTTACAAGATTTTATTTATTTATTTGACAGAGAGAGATCACAAGTAGGCAGAGAGGCAGGCAGAGAGAGAGGAGGAAGCAGGCTCCCTGTTGAGCAGAGAGCCCGATGCAGGCCTCGATCCCAGGACCCTGAGATCATGACCTGAGCCGAAGGCAGAGGCTTTAACCCACTGAGCCACCCAGGCGCCCTTGTTTGTGTTTCTTAAGGACTGTACTCGATTTTCTCACTCAAATCTCATAAAGATGCCCTCCACAGTGTCTCCCAGGGGACCCTTCTTGGTCCGTGTTCTCTGATACCTGGGAAACCACCGCCGAATCCTGGTTCTCATCAGTGACTGATAGAGGGTGAACTTTGATCCCGGTCAGGAATTTTTCTCTTTTTGAAAGATTTTATCTATTTATTTGACGGTTTTATTTATTTATTTATTTATTTATTTATTTATTTATTTATTTATGAGAAAGAGAGCAAAAGCAAGGGGAGCAACATGCAGAGGGAGAGGGAGAAGAAGGCTCCCCACTGAGCAGGGAGCCCGATAAGAGACTCGATCCCAGGACCCCGAGATCACGAGCCAAAGGCAGATGCTTCACTGACTGAGCCATCCAGGTGCCCTACTGGTCATGAATTTTTCAATGAAGCCTACCCAAACTGGCTTCTGAAGGACACCTCCTCATCAAGGGGCGATCAAAGGTCTGAGGGTAGTTTATACTGTGTGTGAGCAGAGAGAGGAAAAATGGGGTGAGAGCTGCTTCATCTAACTTCTGAGAAGATTCCTCTCTGCAAATATGTGTGTGTAAAAATAAACATTGTGGATTTGCCTTCTCTAGCATGAATTCACCGAAGTCACCTAAGTAATGAGCTACATAAAGAATATTTGAGAGCTTTTTTGGTTTCTTTATGCTTTCTAGAAATTTCCATATTGTTAACCACTCATTTCTAAGTCCAGGAGAAATTAGTCATATTTATAGAAATAAAGAATAGGGGCACCTTGGTGGCTCAGTGGGTGAAGTGTCTGCCTTCAGCTCAGGTGATGATCCCAGGGTCCTGGGATTGAGTCCTGCGTCAGGCTCCCTGCTCAGTGGGGAGCCTGCTTCTGTCTCTGTCTGCCGCTCCCCCTGCTTGTACTCACTCTCTCTCTTTCTGTCTGAATGACAAATGAATAAATAAAATCTAAAAAAAAACAGAAATAAAGAGTAAAGGGAAAAGGTAGAAAAAGACCAGGAATGGGCACAGTACAGTACTTCCATTTATTTTTCCTAAGACCCTGAAAAGAGAAATGAAGTTTTGCATTTACCAAGTTTATTAGCTTTTCTGATTTCACAACAAGATAAACTGGGTTTTTCCTTCCCAACTGTAAGCTAGAGTTTAAATTGAGGCCAACCTCATCTTCTTGGACTTAGAAAGCATTTTCCAGGCAGAGTATTTTAAAGCACAACTCTCCTTGTAACTGATCAGTATATACTAAAATATTTGAACAAATGCCTTCTTCATTCCATGGCAAATAAGGTGCTGATAAGACACAGGAATAAAAATATAACCACCTGTTCAATAAGGAGTTCCAGAGGGAAGAGAGGGGGGAGGGGAACGTGTGTGTTCCTGCACCGCCCCCCCCCCAGCCCAAGGGCCTTGCTGGCCCAAATGACCTATGTCCCCAAAAGAAAAGCTGGACAGTCCCATTCAGTATATTTCTAAATTCTGTAGCTTTCTTAGGCGGTTGCAACAAGAGAGTGGGCAATTCTCCTTGGCTTGGGTGGGCATTGCTCATGGATTCGTTGCCAAAGTACAGTGAATGAATTGCTTGAATGTTCTTTGAAGAGTGCTGGGCGGGCCACAGTTTCAAGGAGATTTGTTCAAGCCCTAGATGTCCTTCTGAAATGAAGGAGGAGGGATGCAATATCTAAATCATCTGAACCTAGGGCGACTGGGCTGGAAGGCAGCTGAAGGCGAGGCCGTTTTCGAGAAGCCAACATTCTGCATTCACAGCTCCTCCGGTCCTCCCTTCATCTACCTTCTCAGTAATAGATTTGGCAATAAAAGGTTGACCTACAGAATTTCCTGTGAGCTTCAACCGTCAGGGAGGGACTGCACTTCAGAGCAGGAATGCGAGTAGGGTCAAGGAATTCTTCCAGCTCTTGATGCCCCAAAGGCTTGGGTGGAGGGCTTGGGGTAGGAGTTTGTGTGGATGCCCGTGTATAGGATCGGACCAGCTAGCCCTCTCAGCTTCGGGGTCATGAACAAACTTGATCAGGAGACTTTCTGTTTGCATCTTTCCTGGACAGAACATGTTCATCAGCATGGAGCTGGCGTTCTGGGCTGCTCACTCCTCCTTCCAACCTGACACCGCCATTGATGAGTTCCCTGGGTACAGTTAGCCTACTAGGAGCAACCCTCCTGAAACGTTATCAGCCCGCCCACATGCACCCTTTTATTGATGAGATTATCTTCAAAGACAACACACAGAAGACCAGCAGAATTTAGATTACACAAGTTAGGGGTGCCCCACTGCCTCAGTCAGGAGAGCATGTGACTCTTGATCTCGGGGTTCAAGCCCCACGTTGGCTATAGGGCTTACTTAAAAAAATATATATGTAAGTTACAAATAGGGCACTTATCCAACTAGAAAACCTGGAGAGGGGAGTTCACCGTTTTACAAGGGAGGAAGGAATACAAGTCAGTATCAGAAACCTCCTACAAACTATTCTAAGTTGTTGCTTGTAGTTTTGTTTACATATGCTTGTAGCAAAATATAATCCATGCCATAGGTTCAGTCATGCTCAGTGCTCCCCATTAGCTTCCAGATGCCCTGTATTTACAACCTCCTGCAGATGTTGTCGTAGAAACGGCCCCACCATGGCCCTTTCTGCCTCCCATCTTCAGGCATCGCTCCTTGACTGGAGCTGCTTGGAGGTCTCCTCTTTAACCTTTTCAAGCCCAGTAGTGTGTGGGCTCTGCATTCTTTTCCAAATACGCAAAAGCCACCTGTTTGATAATGTGGTCCAGAATGTCGCTGGGGCTCAGTGTCAAGTTCACCGCTCTGCGCTTGCTGGAATCTACCCATATGTGCGTCTATATTTAGTTGCCACCATCAACATTTTCCATCTCTTACATGTTTTGCCAACTTTGGTGTGGGCTGTTGCTTTGACCTTGCAGTGAGGTTCTAAGCACGTGGGGGACCCAAAATAAATAATTCAAAGCTCCCCTGTTCACTGCAGTCGGCAACCTCTCCAACCTACTTCATTTTAGATGTGGTTGGGACCTGAGCCAGGCATGCCAGGGAGAGAAAAGCCTCCTCTCCCAAATGTCTGTTGGGCAGCAAGCTAGCCAGTGGCTTTGGGGCCGCCGAGGGTCTCACACTTGCACGTTGGGCTCTGGCCTCTTGGCAGAACCGCTCCCTTACAGAGACCCAGTGGGACCCATTCTCACGAGGTGGGCTGCAGGCTGTGAGATGGAGACTGGTCACAGATGCCAGGGCCACAGCATTCTGGAAGAGCCCCACCCTTTAGCTGCTTAAATGGGACAGATTGGTGATGGGGGGGCTATTCCTGGGAGATCTGGAAGAGGGAGGAAATGACACTGTGTAGATTCCTCTTCGATAATTTCCTCCACAACATCTGCTTCAAGTGAATATCAAGGGCAGAGGAGCAGGGAGAGAGGATATTACAAAAGGTCAGCCTTCAGGGGCAGAGGACCGTGGTAAGAAGGGACTGAGGGAGCTCTGTATATGGACAGCCACATGTTAGCATCTGGTGCAATGTCCCCTGTAGGGGCCGGGGCTTGTAAACCATAGTTGCAATCCCAGTGCCTAGAACCACGCCTGACACTCAGCAGGAGACCAAAAAGTATTTGTTTAATCCATGACAATAAATAGGATAATGTTGCTTTAAGAACAAAGCAAGAACAAGACAATAAACTCGTTGATCCCCTTTGAAGATGTGAAGTAGCTAACTCATTTGGGAAGCAGCGCATGAAAAGAAAGACTCTAGCCTTTATCTTCCCTCCCTACATAAACCCTATCCCAGAGGGGAACCAAAAACATTATGAGGGGAAGATTCCTTTAATAGAAAGCATTCCAGCTAACAAATGAAGAGAGCGACAGGGTTGGGACATCAAGCGCTTCGTAGCCGCTAATCAATCAGTGGGTCCCGGCATTGACCCGCGCCACGCCGCAACCCTCCGAAGTAGCTCGGCCCAAATAACCGAACCTGAACCCCATCAAGCTTCTCATTTTAACTTGCAATTGATAAGAAGTCTGGGAACAAAGGAATGCATGGCAGTTAGTAAAACCCAATCTGGGGGAAACTGGACCAGACAAACATGAGAGAGAAAAGGGGGGAAAAGAGCAAATGGGGACCTTATCAATTTTAAAAGTCTTAAGAAACGTATTGTCCAATTGCGATGGATGAATCTGATTTTGATCCTGCTTTGAACAGGTAAATTATTTTTAAATGTAAAAACAAAGACGATAACAACAAAAAAACCAAGTATTTGCTGACGAGCAAATGGTGGAAGGTGAAGGGGAGAGCTGTCAGCCACAGGGCAGCAGGACTAATTTTAGTTCCCACCTGCTGGTGGAAACAGGGCTCCAAGTATTCTGCCAGGCTTGATTGGAATTAGTATCTACTCCATTTCAAAGCTGCAAAAAACTGGATGGGGATCTTCGGCCGAGCAGAGGCCACAACTGTCTCCCTGCTGCTGTCTTCCCAGTGCTTAGGAAAAAAATGAGGGGCACAATAAGTGCGCTAAAATATTTGTGGAACCGGGATTGCTGGATTCTCGCCCTGCCCATGCCACAAATTTGCTGTGAGATAGGTAGATGATCGCTCCTTCTCCGGGCTTCGTTTCTTCACATAAGCAATGAAGGGACTGGTCCCATAGCTGGGAAAAACTCCTTCCAAGTTCACATAGTCTCTGATTAAAGAAGAAGCACTGACACGAACACCACTAAACGCCCTCCTTGACCACAGGAGAAAGACATCTGCCCTTGTTCAGTCGTTTTGCACTGACGGGACTCAGGTTTTCTTGTGAATTTCAAGTTTGCTTTCTGTTAACAGGGAAGGGACCACACTGACGCAGAGGCATTTCAGGTTGTTTCCCCCCAGGGAGCCAGCAGTGTAAGGGGCTGGAGCTCATGAAACCAAAGGGTGAACCTTCCGAGTTTCCAGAACTGGTCAACTGAGTTCTGGCCCAGCGAGCATGCTCACGAGGGTTTCCTTAACTGAGTCTCAAGGTAGGTCCAGCTCCCTGGGTCTCAGATCAGAGGAACTCCCAAGGCAGAGGGCAGTGGGCAGTAGGCAGGGCAAGCAGTCCTGGTTTTCCCATTTGCAAAAACAACTGTAAGCCTCCCTCCTCACTGCCCA
Organism: Spilogale gracilis; assembly: GCA_004023965.1. NCBI lineage: Eukaryota > Metazoa > Chordata > Mammalia > Carnivora > Mephitidae > Spilogale > Spilogale gracilis. The sequence continues at coordinate 99,901 of PITA01004111.1, read as the reverse complement.
GCCAGGCACCTGCTACCGGTTCCCAGCTGCCAGCTCTTCGGTGTGCCAGGAATGGGAGAAGGGCACAGTGATTTCAGCAGACCACCTCCACCAGGCTTGGGGAGGCGGGCTACAAAGAGTGGCCCAGAGCTGGATACTGGTGGCATCTTTGAGAGTCAAGGGCAGTTGGAATCGATAGTCCCAAGGGAATATTAAAATGGAAAAAGGTGTCAACACAAAGCGGCCAAGTTCGCTGGAAACCTCAGACAGGGTTAGGAGAGAGAAAATGTGAAATTTGCCCAGCAAGTGATGGGTCCTGACTTCCCACACTCACTGGAGTGGAACTTTCAGAAGGGTCATCTTCTAGTTTGGCGGTGAAACATCGCGTGATTGTCTGAACTGTGCTGGTTCCAAATTGATTTGTTACTTCATTTGCTTATTTATCATTTGGTTTCAACCCCATCTGCTTCCCCCAAAGGACTGGAGGCGGCTTTCTTCCCTAGTTAATTTTCAAAGCAGAACCATTTTGAAAGACCTTTTCACACTGTGACCAGCAGCAGGAGCTGGGCCCCGGTTCTGGTTACTGAACTATTCAATGCAACCAGTATTTATGGGGCACCTGTGTGCATAGCTCTGCGGGGCTACAAAAGAGAGAGAAAGGCTGTCTCTCTCCTTTCTACTTGGCCCAGTTTACTCCGGGGCCCCCCCTGGGAACTTTAAGGGGTGGGGAGCAAAGGTGAGAACCTCAGAACAAAAAGGGACATGTGGCAATTAGGGACTCAGGAGTCTCCTACAGAAATGGAGAAATCACCACCTGTGTTTCCCAAACTGAGGTCAGCCGACCCCCAGGACTCCAAGACAGTGTGCTGGGGTCGGGTAGGACTTGAAACCCCAGGAGAAACATTATGTCTTCTTTACTTAAAGATATTGATTGGCAAGTGGAGGCAGGGAGAGAATGCTCTCTCTTTTTTTTTTTTTCTTTGAGACCTGTCGTTTTTATATTAAAGCAGCACATAAGCATTTTAAAACTGAAAAGAGATTTCAAAGAAACCCCCTGCTTTTAGCGGACTGTTTCATATTATGCTCAGAGTCTGTCTCTCCCCCCCACCCCTTTCAGGGGCACTTGTATAAGCTTTTGGTGATATTTCAATGGGAAAATTTAAGAAGCTTTAAGACGGTTGTGCAGCCCAGCGCCGTCCAATAGAAAAACAGCGCGTGCCACATCACAATTTACATTTTCTGGGAGCCACATTAAAAACAAAGGAAAAAGCCCCGTGAACTGAATTTTAGCAATCCATTTGCTTTAACCTGATATAACCAAAATATTGACATTTTAACACATAATCAGTATTTTACAACTTACTAATGAGATCATTTACATTTTTTTTCTCATACTAAGCGTGTGAAATCCAGTGTGTATTTTCCACTTTCCACGCAGCCCAGTGCAGGCTGGCCGCATTCCAGTGTTCCATGGCCACAGAAGGCCTGGTGCGGCAGGGGCAGGCTTCTAGGCTTCCAAACCAGACTTTCCCACCGTGGTCAGAAAGGAAACCGGTGCCCATGGGTTCTGGAAGCTTGCTCCCCCCACCCTTCCACTCGCTACACACACACACACACACACACACACACTCTCTCTCTCTCTCTCTCTCTCTCTCTCTCTCTCATGCATTTTAAAAGAGGCCTTCTGGAAACCAGAGCCTCATCCTAGCCCTCCATTGTAGGAACCCTTCGCCACTAGGACTGCAACCGTGGGAAGTGGCCTTTAAAGGAGAAGTTGGTACTATGATACTCGCCTCCGTGTCACTGTTAAAATAAATGAGAAAATGCAGTGAATATACGGGAGAAAAGGAAACTCACGCATAGTCCCTTTCCCCAAACATAATTACAGCTCATAGTATTTCCTTCCGGCAGGAGGCCTTTGGATGGACCTCACACACTTCCAAAGGAAGCGGAAGCCTCCCAGCCCCTTCCCACAGGACTCCCCTCCTTCAACTCATGAAATCAAACTGAGACTCTCTCACTTGGCTTCTTTGCGAGCTCCAGGGGCGGCTGAGGCCCGGCGGGGCGGGGTGGGGGGGTGGGCACTGCAGGCCTGGAGTCCCTCGCCCTGGGCTCTTGTGCGGGGTGAGCCCAAGCTGCTGAAGCGGGAAGCGCTTTGGTGGGGGCGTGCATTGTCCTCCTCCTCTCGGCAGGGGCGGCCTGCAGAGGTTCCTTGACCCCGGTGGCCCCGGGCTGACCCCCTGCCAGAGGAGAGGAGCCCGACTGCCAAGAATGCAGTGGAATCCCGCTGAGGCTGGAGCCTTGGCCGAGAAAATGTGCGGAATGCCATTTGTTAAAACACACTGGCCTTTGCACAGAAAAGGTAGGACGCATTGTTTCAGGACTAAGGCTCTGATCCAAGTTCACTTCGGTCTGTCTCAAAAGAAGGACGCCAGCTCATTAAAAGCAGAGCAAAGTAGTGGAGCCGCAGAGATGACTTGAACTTGACAAACTTCCTACATTGTCACCATCTGAAGCCCTGATGCCGAATCTCCTGTTAAAAAAAAAGACAAAAAAAAAACCCTTGGGCTGTTCACAAAAGGGGGAACTCTTTCAAGGATCCGTCCACTGATACACCGTGTAAGGGTAAGATTTTGAAATTACTCTTATTTAGAAAATTATTATTGTTATTTTAGAAATGATCATCATTATTAATTTTCATTGACTTGAGTTCCCATTTTGGCGATGGGAGAGAGTGCGTGTCAGGCACAATCACCTAGTGGAATAAAATCGTGACTGAAGCCTCCTTCATGCCACATAATTTTTTTTAAAAAAATTTTTAAAATTCAAATTCAATTAATTAATATGCAATGTATTACTGGTTTCAGAAGTACAGGTACCCTCCGGAATGCCCATCACCCAGCCCCCCAAACCCCCCTCTCCCCTCCCCTCCAGCAACCCCCAGTTTGTTTCCTATGCTTGAGTCTCTTATGGTTTATCTCCCTCTCTGGTTTCGTCCGGTTTTATTTTTTCTTCTCTTCCCCTGTGATCCTCTGTTTTGTTTCTTAAATTATCAGCGAGATCATCGTGTTTCTCCGATAGGCTTGTTTGGTGTTCTAAGGGCTTGGAATGTATTTGCTTATCACACTAACCATGATCCTGTGAAGGAAGGTATCATAACCCTTCCCATTTCATAAAGGAGGAAACAGCGGCGCAAGGCTGTTGGGCGCCTTGCCCGGAGTCACAGAGTGAATATGTGTCCGGATATGGGTTTGAACCCGGGACCTCTGCAACTGAGAGCTGCGGACCCTGGTCCGTGGCAGCGCTGTCACGTGTGACCCCCGCGCATATTCCTTCTTGCGGTGTTTACCGTGTGACTGTTGTATGCCAGGCTCTGTGCGTGTAGACGAGATGGCCAGTGAGGAGAGGTGAAAGAAGAGAGCTTCAAGAAATACACTTACTTTCTTGTGGTGAGTGTATTTATTTATTGCTCCTGTCCTCACGGTGCTTATGCTCTAGGGTGATGGACAGATGTGTGAACATCTAATGAGGTGGAATGGGAAAGGCTCAAGGGAGGTATTGGTAATCTGCTGGGGGACCCAGGGCCCCAGCTTGATGCATGAAGGGGAGAAGGGTTAGAGATTTGAATGGAATGCTGAGGAGGTTCACTTACCTGTGGGTGATGAGGAAACGTTGAACGATTTTGAGGAGAATGAGAGAAGGACGTGATATGCCCCCCCCCCTTCAAGGAAGAGGATAGGAGAGACAGGGCTGCATTCCTTCTGGAAGCTTCCTTGGAGAATCTGTTTTCTTCTGTTTGCCAGCTTCTAGAGGCTGCCTGCATGTCTTCTTAGTAAATGGTCCCTTCCTCCACCTTCTGAGCCACAAGCACAGAATTTTCGAATCTCTCTTTCTGACCTCTGCTTCCATTGTCATATCTGCTTTTCTGACTCTGATCCTCCTGCCTCCCTCTTATAAGGAACTTGTGAAGACATCGGGCCCATCAGGATAATCTAGGATAACCTCCCCAATTCAGGATCTTTAACAAAATCACATCAGCAGAGTCCCTTTTGCCATGTAAGGTCACAGGCTCTGAAGATTAGAACCTGGGCATCTTTGGGGGGCATTACTTATCCTGCAATGCCTAGGCCCCCTGAAACCACCTATTTCTCAAATAACTTACAGACGAAGAGGTGCCCATCGGCTATAATGATTTAGGTTTTCCTCCTGACACTTGGTGAAACTGTGGCAGAGACATCATATGGGACAAGAGTGGTCTCTCCATGACTCTCCCCTGCCACTCACAGGGGTCTCTGACCATGAGAGATGTCACTGACCTCAGAAATGAGCCACTGAGTGGGCACTTGGGTGGTTCAGTTGTTAAGCGTCTGCCTTTGGCTCAGATCATGTTCCCAGGGTCCTGGGATTGAGCCCTGCATCAGGCTCTATGCTTGGCTAGGAGCCTGCTTCTCCCTCTCTCATTCCCCCTACCTGTTTTCCCTCTCTCTCTCTGTCAAATAAACAAAATATTTTATTAAGATTTTATTTATGTATCTGACAGAGAGAAACACAACTAGAGAGGGAACACAAGCAGGGGGAGTGAGAGAAGGAGAAGCAGGCTTCCCACCCAGCAAGGAGTCCTGTGCGGGGCTTGATCCCAGGACTCCGGGATCATGACCTGAGCAGAAGGCAGATGCTTGATGACTGAGCCATCCAGGCGCCTCTAAACAAAATCTTAAAAAAAAAAAAAAAAGAGCCACGCGTGGCACCTGACTGGGCTACTGGTGAGCTCAAACTGCGGGAACCTCAAAAGAGCTTTAATTCAAAGACTTTCACTGCGCTACTATTTTTATTTTTTTCTTTTCTTGGCCAGGGACTTTGCTAGCTGCTAGACATATAACCATGGATAAAACTTGGCCCTGCTCTCAAGATGCTCTCGGTCTACTGGGGAAGGCAGATAAACAGTGCATTACCATGTGACAAGTGTCCGCATGGCTGCATAGCCTCTAGAAAGTTGAAGCCTCCATGAGGCCTTCGGGGACATCTGGAGGGACCAAGCTGACTCAAGGGAAGGAGGAAGGAGCTAACATACATGGAGAGCTTTAAAATTCACCTAAGTGCTTTACATATGTGAGCTCATTCATGCTTTGTAAGCCCCATTATGCCCACTTTACAGATGCAGTGCAGAGAACTTAAATGACTTATCCAAGGTCACACAACTGGCAAGTGCCAGAGCTGTGATCCAGGCCGACTGGCTTCAAAGACCATCTTTTTAACCACCATGGTATACACGGCCTGCTTAAAGATATCCTGCTTGTGTTGACTCCCTGGGGACTGGGATGACTGAGGTAGATCGCCAGACTAAAGCAGAGCTACCCTTAACTTCAGAGTCTCTGAAAAATTTGTTCTTGGAAATAACTGGCTGGCTCTCCTATCTGTGACTCTAGCCCCTGAGGAAGTCTGGGAGTGCAAGCCAGTTTTCCTGTTTCACCAGAAGAAAACAAAGCAGGAGAGGCAAATACGGTGGTGGAAAGAAAAATCCCCCCCGCTGTATCCCTGAAAGAAAGCAACGTGCTATCACAGCTCCATGCGCAGGCCTCTCTGCGGAGAGTTGACCAGATAAATATCTTGCCTCTATGCCGGACCCCCTAATTTAAACCCCATCCTTTTGGCTTTTAGACAAGGGTCGAGTTAAAACTTCTTTTGCTCTAGCTAGGAATACATGGTTTGCTGAGCAAATGAATGGTGTCAACCCAAATGCCTGGATGTATTAAAGAGAACAAATGTCTCAACTCCCCCTCAGACACTGCTGACATATACATTTACATAAAGAAAAAATATGCTAATCAGCAGAATCATTCTTCATCATTCAGCAGACCCTCCGAGGACTTCTTTGTCATTGTTGCATTAGGCTCAACCTAATGACTGTATGAGAATAACTTTGGAACGGGCTCGTGAGGTCTGGCACAGCCTACCTCTGCTTTCAGTCACTTTGTGTATGCATATAATCAGCTCTGGGGCTTTAGCATTTCTTGATGTTTAGTTTAGTTATTTTATCAACCGTCTTCAAAGGGTCTTTGAAAGACTTCTTCCCCCCACCTCGTGTTTTAAGCATTATTTGAGCTCAGTGTGTTTTGAATATATTGCAGCTGGGCTCCTGGAAATAAAGTGGAAGGTTAGAGTGGTGTCGTCTCTGGGACCTTGGAATGTGCTCCCCCTCTTCCTCACCTGGCGTGGAACCTGTCCCAGCATCTAGCACGCCGCCCAGTGTACACCGTGTGTGCATATCTGGCTCCTTTACTCGACTCTTAATGTCTCCAGGGCAAGGGCCCTTTAGAAAATTTTTTTCTAAAGCCTTTTTTTAAAAAAATTATTTATTAATTTATTAAGTCGTTTGTTTTAAAGTCATCTCTATACCCAATGTGGGACTCGGACTCACCACCCCGAGATCAAGAGGTGAATGCTCTTCTTAGGGAGCGCACTAGGTGCCCCTGCTAAAGCCTTTTTTAAGTTGAAGTATAACTGAGATACAAGATCCTATTCGTTTCAGGGGGTACATTACAGAGATTTGATATTTTTACATTATGAAATGATCCCCATGATAAGTCTAGTTACCACGTGTCGCCGTACAAAGCTGTGATGACATTTCTGACTATATTCCCTATGCTGCACTTTTCATCCCTGTGTCTCATTTATTTTATAACTGGAAGTTTTGACCTCTTAATCCCCTTCATCTATGTTGCCCACCGCCACCCCGTAGCCACCGGTTTGTTCTCTGTATCTATGAGTCTGTTTCTAATGGCAAGGTTTCATTGTTTTATGGCTGAGTAATATTTCACCTCTTCTCTGTCCATTCATTGGTTGATGGGCAGGTAGGTTGCCTCAAGCTTTTAACAAGTCTTTTAATGATACAAATAATACCTGAAAACAGTTTCTTTATAACAAAAATAAAGATAAAACCTTTCTTTGTCAGTCCCCAATTCCCATTCCTTTCATCTATCCTGATCCTTCCATTTTGTTTTAAATTTAAACTTTAGTTTTAACTGTGGTTACAAGGACATGACATTAAATTTATCTTCTTAGTCATTTTAAGTACAGTTGACCTTTGAATAATACAGGGGTTAGGAGCACCGACCCTCGTGTGGTCAAAAATCCATGTGTAATTTTTGATTCCTCCAAAACTTCACTAACAACCTCCTGTTCGCTGGAAGCCTTACGGATAACATAAGCAGTCGATGAACACGTATTCTGTATGCTGTATCTATTATATACTGTATTGCAATAAAGTAAGCTAGAGAGAAGAGAATTTAAGAAAATCGCAAGTGAAAGAAAATACACTTACAGTACTGCACTGTAGTTATTGAAAAATATTTGCATCAAAGAGGACCTGCATCGTTCAACCCGTGCTGTGCAAGGGTCAACTGTATACGGTGCAATAAGTATATTCACATTGTGGTGCAAAAGATCTCTAGAATCTGTTGTTCTTGCAAAACTGAAAACTCTATGCCCATTAAACACTACCCCCCCACCTCCCCTGCCCCTGGCAACCACCATTCTACTTTCTGTCTGTGACTTTCACTACTCTACATACCTCATAAATACAACCGTACAATATTTATCCTTTTGTGACTGCCTTATTTCACTTAGCATAATGACCTCAAGGTTGCTTCATGGTGTAGCACGTGCCAGAATTTCATTCTTTCTTAAAGATGAATCATATTCTGCTATATGGCTATTACCGCATTTTTTTATCCCTCATCTGCTTGCGCTTCTTGGTTGCTGTGACTAATGCAGCAATGAACATGAGTGCGAGTATCTCTCTGAAATTCTGCATTAAATTCTTTTGTGTGGCATTACTAGCTCATAGGGTAATTCCATTTTTTAATTTTTGTGAGGAAACACCAGACTGTTTCCCAGAGCCACTGCCCTGGTCTACATTCTGACTGACAAGGCATGAGGGCTGTGATTTCTCTGCATCCCTGCCAAAACCTGTTATTTTCTGTTCTGTTGATAGTGGCCATCCTAATGTGTATGTGGGGACATCTCACTGTGGTTTTGATTTGCGTTTCTCCAATGTTTACGGATGTCGAGCATCTTTTCATATGCTTCTTAGCTATTTGTGTAGCTTCTTTAGAGAATTGCATGTTGCAGTCCTTTGCTTATTCTTTTAAATTTTTAAAATTTTTTAGAGGGGGAAGGGGCGAGGGAGAGAGAGAGAGAGAGAGAGAGAGAGAGAGAGAGAGAGAGAGAGAGAAAAGAATCTTAGGCAGGCTCCATGTCCAGCACGTTGGAGCCCCTTGCAGGGCTCGATTTCAGATCCCTGAGATGGAGACCTGAGCTGAATCAAGAGTTGAATGCTCAGGGCGCCTGGGTGGCTCAGTTGGTTAAGTGACTGCCTTCAGCTCAGGTCATGATCCCGGAGACCCGGGATCGAGCCCCACATCGGGCTCCCTGCTCGACGGGAGGCCTGCTTCTCCCTCTCTCACTCCCCCTGCTTGTGTTCCCTCTCTCGCTATGTTTTGTCAAATAAATAAAATCTTAAAAAAAAAAAGAGTTGAATGCTCAACACACTGAACCACCCAGGTGCCCCTCCTTTTCTTATTTATTTTTTAAAGATTTATTCATTTATTAGAGAGAAAGAAAGAAAGAGAGCATGAGGAGGAGGGGCTGAGGGAGAGGGAGAAAGAATCCCAAGGAGACTCCACACTGAATGTGGAGCCCCACCTCAGGGGTTGATCCCAGGTCCCTGAGATCACGATCTGAGCTGAAACCAAAAGTCAGACACCCAGCTGACTGTGCCACCCAGGTACTCCTCATGTGCTTATTTTTAATCAGCTTATTTACATTTGTTGTTGCTGAGTTGTATCAGACACATGATTTGCAAATAATTTCTCCCATTACATAAGTTGCTTTTTAAAAAAAATCTTTTTTGATTCTTATTATTTCCTTGGATGCACAAAAGTCTTTATGTTTGATGTAGCCCCATTGTTTTTTGCTTTGGTTGCCTGTGCTTCTGGTGTCCTATCCAGACAATCACTGCCCAATCCAATGTGCTGAAGCTTTCCCTCTATGTTTTCCTCTGGGGATATAGAGTTTTAGGTCTTAAGGTTAGGTCTTTAATCCATTTTGAGTTGTTTTTTTGTCTATGGCATAATGTAAGGGCCAACATCATTCTTTTGTTTGTGGATATTGAGTTTTTTCTACACCATTTGTTGAAGGAACCATCCTTTCTCCACTGTGTGGCCTTGGCACCCTTGCTGGAGATCATTTGACCATATAGGCAAGGGTTTATTTCTGGGCCCTCTATTCTGTTCCATTGGCCTGTATGTCTGTCTTTATGCTAATAATACGCTATATTAATTACTATCACTTTATAGTAGGTTTTGAAATCAGAAGTGTGAAACCTCCAACTTTGTCCTTTTTTTAAAAGGCTGTTTTGGTTGGTTGAGGTCCTTTGAGATTCCCTATGAATTTTACCATTTCTTTTCTAATTCTATAAAAAATACCATTGGCATTCAGATGAGGATTACATTGAATCTGTAGATCCCTTTGGGTAGTATGGACATTTTAACATTATGTCTTCCAGTCCACATACATAAGATGCCTTCCATTTATTTGTATCTTTTTTGATTTTTTTTAGTTGTTAGTGTACAAGTCTATTACCTCTTTGATCAAGTTTATTCCTAAATATTTTATCTTTTTGATGTTAGCTCAAATGAGATTGTCTTCTTAATTTCATTTTCAGATTGGTTCTTTTTTAGCCTATAGAAATGCAATTGCCTTTTATGTCTTAATTTTGCATCCTACAACTCTGCTAAGATTGTTTATTTGTTTTAACAATTATTTAATGTGGAATTTTTAGGGTTTTTAAAAAAATATTTTATTTATTTGACAGAGAGAGAGAAATCACAAGTAGGCAGAGAGGCAGGCAGAGAGAGAGGAGGAAGCAGGCTCCCTGCTGAGCAGAAAGCCTGATGCAGGCCTCGATCCCAGGACCCTGAGATCATGACCTGAGCCTAAGGCAGAGGCTTAACCCACTGAACTACTCGGGCACCCTAGGGTTTTTGTTTTGTTTTGTTTGGTTTCGTTTTGTTTTTTACAAATAAAATCATGTCATCCATGACCAGATAATTTTACTTCTTTCTTTCTAGTTTGGATGTCTTTTATTTCTTTTTCGTGCTTAATTTCTCTGGCTAGAACTTCTAGTACTATGTTGAATGGAAGTGGCAAGAGTGGGCATCCTTGCCTTTTTCCTGATCTTGGAAGAAAAGTATTCAGCCTTAAACTGTTTAATATGATATTAGCTATAGGCTTTATTATATTCAGGTAATTTTCTTCTGTTTCTAGATTGTTGTTTTTATCATGAAAGGGCGGTGAATTTTGTCAAACCCTTTTTCTGCCTCAACTGAGATGATGTGGCAGTGTTTTGGTCCTTCATTCTGTGAATGTGGTGTATTACATTGACTGATTTTTCATCTGCTGAATCTATCCTTGCATTCTAAATATCAATCCAGTTTAGCCACAGTGCATAATCCTTTTAATGTGCCGTTTAAATTAGTTTGCTAGTATTTTGTTGAAGACCCTTGCATCAGAATTATCAGGGATATTGGTCAGCAGGGGTTTTATGATGTCTTTGTCTGGCTTTGGTGTCAAGGTAATGCTGACTTCATAGGGTGAGTTTCCAAGTGTTCCCTCCTCTGTGTCCAGATCCTTTTCATGCATTTACAGAGGTGTGTATATGTACAGAAATCTGTAGTTTTGTGTAGAATGTTTTCTTAAACTTAAATGATATCAGGCCAGGCAGATTTATTTCTTTTTGGTTTGGGTTTCATGCAAGGGTCAGTTTGGAGAGCTTTTTGTGGTACATATTGAGTCCTCCCCATTCTTTTTTCTTTTTAAAAAATATTTTATTTATTTATTTGACAGAAAGAGAGAGAGAGAGAGAGAGAGAGAGAGAGAGAGAGAGAGAGAGAGAGACAGTGAGAGAGGGAACACAAACAAAGGGAGTGAGAGAGGGAGAAGCAGGCTTCCTGCCAAGCAGGGAGCCTAATATGGGGCTCAATCCCAGGACCCCGGGATCATGACCTGAGCCAAAGGCAGATGCTTAATGACTGAGCCACCCAAGCACCCCAAGTCCTCTCTATTCTTTTAAGTGGCCATACAGTCTTTAATTGGTATGTCATTGTCTCCTATGTCTCAGGCACTGTGCTAACCATTAAGTATCATGGGGGAAACACAGTGTTGGTGTGTATGTGTTAACAAGACAAGCAAGACCTCTGCCCTTAAGGAAATTACATTCTAGTTGGAAGAGAAAGACAGTAGCTCACTTTGTAAGTTAATTTGTGATTATGGTAAATGCTATGATGAAAATAAAAGGGTCATGTGATGACATGACCTGGAGGTTGGAGGGTTCTTGAGTTGGTCAGGGAAGGCTTTGGGGAGTCATCCATGTGACATGTAAATGTTTGAGTGGATGAATGTTGAGTGAATGAATGAATATGTCAATAAAATATTGACAGACTGAATGAATAGAAGTGAGTTGGTTTCTGGTAGGAATATGTTTATCATTCTAGAATGTATATAGCTCAGTATGGTTATAGCTTTCTATAGAGAGTTAACTATCTGCCAAGGATAGGCCATGGGAGGGTAAGACCAGATGTCCCAAGGTTTGATGATGTTCCAACTCAAGAGGGAGCCATGTGAGTCAACTTTGGATACCAGGATTTTTGCTACTGGGTAATTTGAAGCTTTGAATTTCATGAGCAGATAGCCTTCTCCCAAGGGGAGGGTTTAAGAGATGACGTTGCATGAGTTTAGTGTGACTAAAGTCACCTGCACACCACCAGCTGGCAGAGGCAATTACAGGACATGTACCTGGAGGGAAGGTTGAACTGAGAAAAAGAGATGAGTTGAAGTGAGGAGTCAGACCTTTCCAGAACAAAGCCACCACTGGAGATGATGTTATCAGCTCCCTCTTCTATCTAAGGCTGACGATGCGTGAGAAAGTCCCGGTTAGACCTCCATTTCCTCCCTCACTGAGAGGGACACAGATAGGAGCCACGGAGACAGGATTAATGTCAGGCCAGAGACACCATTCTAAGTGACACTGTTGTCTTTTGGCAGCAGGCAGATACGAGTGGCTGTGGACTGAGTGGCCAGCCCCAAGCATATCCTGTGGCTTTACCCCCTAGAAGTGTGACAGTAGCAACTTTTGGCCAGTGATGAGATTTCTCATTTTTCAAAGTCTGGTGTAACCAGCACCCATGGGGGTTTGGCTGGGTTTTCATCAATCAATATCCTCATGGGTAGTTCTGTTGTTTCTCTTTGGATCCCCAAAGGAAGTTACATATCCATGGAGACAGATTGATATTTTCTCCGAAAACTCGCTGCAGGACTGTGGCCCCAATAATCAGGCACGAAGCCACTTGAAGTATGGCACCATTCAGAATCCTCCAAAAGGGCTGTGTGGATGGCTCAACTGATTAAGCATCTCACTTTCCCTCAAGTCATGATCTCAGGGTCCCGGTATTGAGCCCTTGAATCGGGCTCTGCACTCAGTAGGGAGTCTGCTTCTCCCTCTCCCTCTGCTGCTGCTCTCTAGCTTGTGTTCTCTCTCTCTCTCTCTCTCTCTCTCTCTCTCTCTCTCTCAACAACAAAAACAACAACAGCAACAACAAAAACCTGGAAAGGGAGCCGGGAGTCCTGGCTCCCAGCCTGTGACATTTCACACACCTCCCAACCTCTCTGGACAGCAGCTTCCTCACCTATAACATGATGAGGCTGGACTAGATGATTTCAACTGCCCCTTCCAGCATGAGATTCAATGAGTAGATGACTTCTGAAAATGTAGAGTCCCCTGGGGCCCATGGCGATTTTATGAAAACCACAGAGATCAAATGGGTTCAAGCCTCTTGGGTTCAGAGGAGGAAATGTAAGACATTATTTACAAGATTTGCTAGCTCCTGAAGCCGTCAGGTTTGTCAAATATGCAGTGAAGAAGGAAATGAGAAACTGAAGATTAAACATGAAGGGACAAGAAGAAAAGATCAAAGCCTCGGTGCTTTATTCCCCAGTTGCAAAGTGCAGCTGTTGGGACTTCCCCCCAGTCCTCTGCCCCACCTCCACCCCTTGGATGCAGCCACTGAATAAAGGCCAAAGAGCCGGACCTTCCTCTATGACATTTCTCTACCCTTTAGGGACTGTGCTACCAGCCAGTTGGATCCTGAATCTCAGAGAACCTTTCCTCTTGTCACCCCTTTTCCTTTGTTCCTAACTGTGGAGGACCAGGCTTCATTCCAGGAAGAGACCCACAGAAGAGGTGGGTGGGTGGCTTTAGTGGTCGGCATTTGGGTTATCTCGAGTTTTTCCAGTTCGGGACCAATATGCCCCCAATGATGTGAAAATCTACTTTTAAGGAATTGCTCCCGAATGTTCAGTAGTAATAAGAGATGGCTGCAGAGCTGGCTGTGGTTTTCTCCACTCCAGATGAAGTTATGGTAATGTTAAGTTAAGCTATTTTGTCAGTGCAATGGAACACAGAAGCTAAAAGGAACTATATCTCTTGCCCTGGCCACAGAAGTTAAGTGCAGGGAGCAGAAGTTTAGAAAATTGGATTTTAATCTTTGCAATAATTTTTTTGCAGTAATTAAAAAAAAGAATAACAATCTGGCATAGTCCGCTTTTTTATTTTGATGTCATTTGGTCTAGAGTAGGCAGCCAATGGTGGGGTGGGGGCCCTTGCTGAGGACCCATATTCCATATAGGCCACGGAGTCCACACCAAGAAATTGAGGAAGGGATGCCAAAAGTCCCAGGTTTTGGAGTTGCAAGCCTTGTTCCTGCCAAAGTGGGAGGCCAGGACCACCCTGGACGACACCATGACTCAAAAGATTGGGTCCTGCCAAAGCCACCTGCATTCAGCTCTCTTTAGGGGCGGACTTGTAGTCTGGGCCATGGTAGCCACAGGAAGGCGAAGTGAAGGAGAGGGATGTGGCCACAGTTATACTTCAGAGATTGTGCAAGTTCAAGTCCAGACCATCACAATAAAGCGAGTCAAATGAATTTTTTGGTTTCCCAAGTGAGTATAAAAATTATCTTTACACTATACTGTAGTCCCTTATGTAAATAGCATTAGGTCTAAAATAACAATGTACATACCTTAATTTAAAAAGAATTTGGGGTCTTCCTGGGTGGCTCAGTCTGTTAAGTGTCTATCTTCAGCTCAGGTTATGATGCTTGGGTCCTGGGATTGAGCCCCTCCTGGGGATCTCTGCTCTGGGGGAAGCCTGCCTCTCCCACTCCCCTTGCTTGTGTTCCCTCTCTTGCTGTTTCTCTCTCTCTCTCAAATAAATAAATAAGATTTAAAAAATTGTTGCTGAGAAATGTTAACCATTATCTGAGCTTCCAATGAGATGTAATCTTTTTGCTGTTAGAGGGTCTTGCCTCGATGTGGAAGGCTGCTGAGTGATCAGGGTGGTGGCTGCTGAAGGCTGGAGGTTGTGGCCATTTCCCAAAATAAGACAAGAGTGAAGTTTGCTCCATCGATTGGCTCTTCCTTTCACAAATGATTTCTCTGTAGTCTGTGATGCTGGCTAATAGCATTTTACCCACAGCAGAACTTTCAATGAGAGTCCATCCTCTCAAACTCTGTGGCTGTCTTATCAACTAAGTTGAGTAATATTCTAAAAACTTTCTGTTGTCATTTCAATAATCTTCACAGCATTTTCACCAGGAGTAGATTCCAAGAAACCACTTTCGGGGCACCTCGGGGTGGGGGGCTCAGTCGGTTAATTGTCTGCCTTCGGCGTAGGTCATGATCCCAGGGTCCTGGGATTGAGCCCCATGTCAGTGTGGAGCCTGCTTGAAAGACTCTGTCCCTCTGCCCTCCCCTACTTTCTCTCTCTCGAGATAAAATAATAAGTCTTAAAAAAAATAGAACGGTGAGTCCTTCCCAGAAGGTTTCCAATTGGCTTTGCCCACATCATCAGAGACATTACTACATGGCTGCTCTAGCCTTACAAAATGTATTTCTTTTTAAAAATATTTTATTTGTTTATTTGACAGAGAGAAACACAGCCAGAGAGGGAACACAAGCAGGGGGAGTGAGAGGGAGAAGCAGGCTTCCCGCCGAGCAGGGAGCCCGATGTGGGGCTCGATCCCAGAACCCCGGCATCACAAATCTGAGCCGGAGGCAGGTGCTTAATGACTGAGCCACCCAGGCGCCCAGAAAATGCATTTCTTAAATAAGACTTAAAAGTTGAAATGACTCCTTGATCCGTGGGTGGCAGGATGGATGTGTCAGGTCTTGGGTGACCAAGTTCATTATCAGCGAGCAGTCACATTTTGAAAGAAATCTTTTTTCCCCCTGGGTAGTAGTTCTCAACAGTGGGCTTAAAATATTCAGTAAACCATGTTGTTCGTGAACAGCTGTGCTGTCATCCAGGCTCTGTTGTTCCACTGATAGAGCACAGCATGGATTTAGCATATTTCTGAAGGGCCCTAGGAGTTTCGGAATAGGAAATGAGCCCTGGCTTCCACTTGAAGTCACCAGCTGCGTGAGCCCCTAACAAGAGAGTCAGTCTGTCCTCTGAAGTTTTGGAGCCAAGCCTTGACTTCTGCGTAGCTGTGAAAGTCCTAGCTGGCGTCTTCTCCCGGGATAAGGCTGTTTGGTCTACACTGAAAACCTGTCGGTGAGCGCAGCTTCCTTTATTAATGACCGAGGCTGGATCCTCTGGATAACTTGCTGCTTGCGCTTGCTCTCTTGTGTTCTGGAGATGGCTTCTTTCCTTCTCCCTCACAGACCAACCCCTGCTGGCTTCCAACTTGCCTTCTGCAGCTTCCCCACATCTTTCAGCCTCCATAGAATCCAAGAGAGTTGGGATTTTTTTGCTCTGGATCGGGCTTTGGCTTAAGGGACTGTGGTGGGTGGTTTGATGGTCTCTCCAGACCACTCAAACCTCTACATCAGCAAGAAGTTTGTTTTCTTATCATCCGTGTGTTCATTGGCCTAGCACTTCAAATTTCCTTTGAGAACTTTTCCTTTGCCTTCACTATTTGGCTGTGTAGGGTGAGAGGTCTATCTTTAGGTCGAGCTTAGCCTTCGACGTTCCTTCCTCACTAAAGCTTAATCATGTCTAGCTTTTGATTTTAAGTGACAGACATGCGACTCTCTTTCACTTGAACGCCTAGAGGTCATTGCGTAGTTATTAGTAGACTTCATCTCGGTGTTGTGCCAGGCACCAGGGAGGCCAGAGGAGAGGGAAACTGGTGGCTTCTGGTCAGGGTAATAAGGGAGTGGCGACTGGAAACTCCATGGATCAGAAGGCACCTGGGGAGCCGCCAGATGAGGAGAGAAGGAGATGAAGACATGGGTTGGGAGAGAGGAATGCTAATGATATGACAGCGCTGGAGGAAGGGCAAGAAAGAGATTTACAAGGAGAGAGAGAGAGAGAGAGAGAGAGAGACAGAGAGAGAGAGAGACAGAGGTGGTGGTGATGTGGCTCCAAGAAATGAAAATACTGAAAAAGTAGACTTATTTATCTTTTTCCTCAGATTGGGCTGGGGAGACGGGGGGGGGGGGTAGTGTGTGGCTTGAAGGCCTGGCCACACCGGCTTCTTTCCTCATCTTGCCTGGTCCTGTCATGCCCTTGAGGCTTTGGTCAGAGGATTCTCTCAGTCCTGACCTCTTGCTCTGGCGGCCTTCCTGTTCTTCTTCTGTCTGCCCCCACCAACTTCTGGTGCTTTCTGCCTCTCCTCTCTCTTTCTTTGGCTTTCCTCAAAACTGGGCCAGCACCAGCTTCCCGGGAGCTGGCCTAAAGTCTCCCATTTTTGTGCCTCTATCAAAACTGAGGATGAGGCAGGACCCAAGGCTTTCAAGTCATGGTGACAGAGAAGGACATTGCGTATGTTGTGTGGGCAACGGGGATGTTGGCCTTTCTCTGCAGAACTGGCAAAGCAATCCGGAGCCTGCAGGGTTTGTGAAATGCAGCTCTCACCTCCTGCTGACATCCTCTGGGGCCTCACATGAAGATGCTTCTGACCATTGGCTCCCTGTCTCACTGCAGATGGGTTTTAATAAGGTCATGCTGATGGTATTTCGTCTGTCGCAGTAAGATTCATAGACTGCCCAAGTTGGCAGACACAGGGGAAAAACCCCCCCAAAACAAATTAAGACCCACCTCACGTTTACTAGCCCAAGTGAATGTGCTTTACGGACTCCAAATGTGTAAACCAACTTTGTTCGGGGTGGCCGAAACAAGGCAGTACTCTATGAGATCTCAACCCTACAGAGATGGCGAGCCTACTGCCAAGCGATCCCCTAAAAAAAAAAAAAAAAAATCAAGATCCATGATGTGACCTGGCTGAGTGTGCTTCCATGAATGGCAAGGGGAAATATTTGAAGTTGGGACTGTTGTATAAAATACAGGACATGTGTTTGCCAGAATTATGACAACCACAACTTTTGTAAGCCCAGGGAAGGGCCTCTGCAGGATTGCCAGGAACCCTTTGGAAACCTGGTCTTATTCCTACAGCTCTGTGTCCCCCCTCCCACCCCCACAGACTCCTCCAGTCCTCACTCAACTTTTGGTAGTATTTAGAAGGCCTTGGTCACCACTGAAGGCAAATGATAGAACACAGATTTTGAAAAGGACTTCTTTGCTGTTGCCAGCATCATATCATGGGCATTGTCTGTTAGAGTTTATTGGTTTTGGACGAGGATAGGAAGAAGGAGGAGGAACATCATCAAGCCCTTCCAGCTAGAACTCTGGGAGCCGCAGGACCTGGATTCTGCTGGGCCAGCATCTGCCAGAGCTAAACAGGCCCTTTCTTTCTTGCCTTTCTCTTCCCACTGTTTCCCGGTGCTCACTTTCTCTGCACAGACAGAAGCAAACACAGAGATTATGAATGGTTTTTGGGTCCCTCTTGGCTTTCTGGTCATGTAGCTTAGATGCTTTAAAAGAAAAAAAATGAGGAGCAAAGTTGAAGTTTCAGAGAAGTTCTTATTTAGTGCTGTATTGTAGACAAAGAGTTTTCTGGTACGACAGTGGATTGGGCATAGACTGAATGTCTAGAAAGTCTCTTCCACTATGACCATCCCAGAATCCTTTGACATCAGTGTATCCTAAGGAAGAAAAAAATATCAGTGTTGTCTTCAGGGAGAAGAATTTAATCATTTTGTTCATGCTTGATTGTGAAATTATGAAGATTATTGTGAACATTTCATCCATTCAGGATGTCATGCCCTGGTGTCTATGTATGGAAGTCATGCAGGGCGTGTCTTTGTGCCTATGTGTGACTGCATTGTGACATGGACCGGAATCCTGTCCAGGACTGGGGTACTTCCTAACAATCTGGTATTTCTTCAGATAAACACTAGGTGGCATGGAGAACTTGATAATAGAAAACGCTAATATCACAAATTGGAAAACAGAGGATGACCCTCTCCTGCAATTCACAGCCATTGTAAAATCTCCCCATCCAAGTTCAAGAGAAAAACACCAGCAGTACGGGGGAAGTTGCTTATTGACACATTCCCAAGGAGAACTGGGCCAAAGGAATTCGTTCACAAAATCTCCTCGGATAGTCTGTTTCTTGAGTATCACTTTATAAACACGATGATAAATTCAAAAATATAGTTGTCACCATGACCAGATTCCTTAATAGAAAACAGTCTATTTCTGTCAGTGTGGACGTGTTTTTCATTTGAGAAATCCGGGCAGACTTTTCTCCTCCCTCTTTTCCTTTATGAAATCAGCCAAGGGAGCAGGGAGGGCGGGGAGGAACAAAGCAGACTCTGATCACTCTCCTCCGAACATACTTTTGTAAGTTTTTTAGTTTCAGAGGTAGAGTTTACTGATTCATCGGTTGCATAGAACACCCAGTGCTCATTCCATGAAGTGTCCTCCTTAATTGTCCACCACCCAGTTACCCTATCCGCCCAAAATCTCCCCTCCAGCAACCCTCACTTTCTTTCCTAGAGGTAAGAGTCCCTCATGGTTTTCTCCCTCTGTGTTTTCATCTTATTTCAGTTTTCCTTCCCTTACCCTATGTTGATCTGTTTTGTCTCTTAAATTCCACACACAAGTGAAATCATACAATTTGTCTTTCTCCAACAGACTTACTTCCCTTAGTGTAAAAGTACTTCTTTTTTTTCTTTTAAGATTATATTTATATATTTGACAGAGAGAAACAGAGAGAGGGAACACAAGCAGGGGGAGTGAGAGAGGGAGAAGCAGGCTTTCCGCTGAGTGAGGAGCCCAACGCGGGGCTCAATCCTAGGACTCCAGGATAATGACCTGAGCCGAAGGCAGACACTTAATGACTGAGCCACCCAGGCACCCCTCGTAAAAGTACTTCTTAATAAAAATTTTCACTGTTGCACTGTAATAGATCTCAGATAGGAGAATATGACCGAGGATTAACTGAAGACATTTTTACTAAGGTGTGAATGGCTGATAGACTCTTGTCTTCCCAGAGGTAACTGCATCTTAAAGGAAAGTTGCTTATCAGCTCAAAGGGATCCTGAAGTGTTAGTGTATGTGGGCTATCATGATGAGGCTCGTCCTAGTGACCCTTGCCTACTTCCGGACCCGTGTTCCCTCAGTTCTCTTCACCCCTATGTACATAGAACAAGGATTTGTTATGTCTGACTTTCTTTTCAGTGCATTTGCTGGTCTTTGCCCTAGAGCTTCTCCCTTTGATTTGGGTTTGCTTCCTGTGCCACTGCCTTGAGTAAATAACGTCTTCAAGGGTCTTAGGTAATTTCTGGAAAGTTTGGGAGTTGTCTAAACATGGAACAGATGCACAGAACATCTGGATGATAGGCTCTTGGCAATGTGTCAAGGGTCCCATTGTCACCGACAGATGGGGTCCATCTGCCAGAATGGGCATTTGGAAGCTCCTAAAGTTAAAAAGTCTGTGTTTTAATGGTTTATCTCAAATGAAATTTTGGGGGTATAGATCCCAATATGGTGCTCAAAATTTCTGCGCCGATTTCCAAATCTTCACAGGGCACTAAATGCATGTTCTTCTTTTAAAAAGGATTACTTCTGGATTACTTCTGGATTAGAAAGCTTTATTCATATTTCATTGCCAACATAACCATAACGTCCCCTCCCAAACCAAAATACTTACAATGATCTCTTGTATTTGTTATGATACATGGCTTTCAAACACTTTTATATATATTAGTATCTTATTTGAGACTCACAGCAGTGCTGTTAGGTATACAGAACAGATATAGTGTTATCCACTCTACAGATGAGAAAATGGAGCCCCAGAGAATGGAAATGACTCGCTCAGGGCCATAGAGTTAATGAGTAGCAGAACTCAATTCCAGATCACCTATCTCTATTGTAGGACCGCACCAACTGAGTTGATAAGGAAAGCCAACTTCTGAGAGCATTGCTCGTATAAAACAGAAAGATCCGGGTTGAAGGCAGTTGGTATCTGGTCTTGAGCTTGGATGGTGGCACTTCTGGTCTTCCCCCAAGAACTGAGTTTAATAATAATTGCTGTAGCTAAGAATTATTACAGAAAGAGTATGATGAGCTCCAGGACCAGCATGTTGTATGAGATCCGGGTGGAATCTTTGTGCTGTCCACTCCTACAGAACAGGATTAATCCCATGCCAACAGATGACTCACACATCTCAAGACAGCATGGATTAGCAGCAGTCCAAGCCACTTGGCCAAAGTTATCCTCAACTTGAGTCACCTCGTGAGTGTCTCAGACCAATCACTCTACCCACCTTAACAGACCTGAGGGCTCACAGGGTCACATTGTTTCTGTCTTCCCTACAAAGAAATGCCAAGTCTAATCAGTGACCCACTTTGGATGCAGAGAACAAACTGGAGAAGAGCCGATTTCCAGTCTTCTCTGAAGACTCAGTCACATGTCGTTTTCCCAAGAGCCTGTCACTGGCATTCAAGCCCAACATTATAGACAGGACCCTATTGCAACACTGTGTTTGCTGTGATTCCAAAGAGAACTTGAAAACCAAACCTAATCTCTCATTGATGACCTCTGAACTATTTCTACTGTGGTTGGGTCCTTGAAGTGGAAGAGATACAAATATTATCGTTTATCTTTAGGCTGGATCTACTTGTCATCAAAAAAATTGGTTGAAAAGTAAAAAATGTAGCTAAAGCAGTTGTGTGTGTGTGTGTGTGTGTGTGTGTGTGTGTGTGTGTGTGTGTGTGTATGTCTGAACTAGCTAGAAATGCAGTGAAATACTCTGTACCTACACACAGAAATCAGGAAACTGGTTTGTAACCAGAGATGCAGCCTGGTTTTGGAACGTGTCGGCCCATCAAAAAGAATAGTTAAAAGAAGGTCACTTTTTGGGGGGAGGGGGTCAGACCCAAATGACAGATCAAACTAGAGAGAAAGACTTCTTTTTATCTTTTATTTTTATTTTTTTTAAGATTTTGTTTATTTGACAGAGAGAAACACAGCGAGAGAGGGAACACAAGCAGGGGGAGTGAGAGAGGGAGAACCAGGCTTCCTGCTGAGCAGGGAGCCCGACGTGGGGCTCGATCCCGGGTCTCCAGAATCATGACCTGAGCCGAAGGCAGTCGCTTAACCAACTGAGCCACCCAGACGTCCCAAGACTTCTTTTTAAAGAAACAACTTTATCAAAGGTAATCAAAAGAAGAGATTTTGGTATCATGCTCAACTCCGAAACCCAACTCCTGCCACTGTGCCCCAGGATCTGTCTTTGATGCTGAAAGTCATACATGATCAGAGCTGATTTGGGTCTCAGCATTTAGAGGCAAACACTAAGTCAACCTTTGATCCAAATCATTCAGATACCGTGCAAGAAACCCGTCATGGGAAGCTGAGTTTTTTTCTCCATCCCCAAATTTCTCAACCTCATTTGGACAGAAATGGAAAATGACATTTCAAACTTTAATCCCTTAATATGTAGTCTGATTCTTTCCAAAGGTTGCAAGGTTTCCAAGTTCTGGAATTCATAACTAACTAACCATATGGAAACAGAATGTTCTACATATCTCGGCTTCCCAAATATTGCCAGAGTACGAGTGACTCGCCGTTGACTCTGCGTGCAGGCAGTGTGCAGTCTTGCTCCTTGCCTCTCATAAGAATCATGTCCCTACTGAGCCAAGTTCATCAGATGTTACATTTCTACCAACAAGTCTCTGCCCTTGCTTCTCCCTACCTCCCCACCACCTCCAGGATGCCTTCTTTGCTTATCTTTCAAGATCCGTCCCTGATTCTACCTTCTGATGAAGATGTCTTTGACTACTCCAACCAATAGGATCTCTGCAATGCCTCCTGGCTCTTGGAATTCCTTATCTCTATCACACAAGTCGAGACTACTTCTTGGTCTTGCCATCTCTGCCCACCCCGCTCCAGCCCATTTCAAATTACATGACAACCACACAGCTCACCTCCCAAACTAGTCACTTAGACAACAAGTGGGCTGTTAAGTCAGCTGGTTATATCTTCACCTTGGGGCTCCTCCACTTTCTACAACAGTTTAAATGCCTCTGTGATCTTCCCCCATTTTCTTTATCTAGCAGGTACAGTGGCGTCTCTTTCAAAGGCTTATGAGAGAACATTTGCCAATGCGCCAACCACACAGGGCCCAGCACGTAATAAGCAGGTAATCACTGGTAGATATGTGTATAGCTCTCCACAGTATCTACTCTGTGCAGGGCATGCACTGGGTAATGAATCATGCCTTGATTAACCAATAGATGCTTAATGCAGTATTTCTGAGAATTGGACAATAAAATAATAATTCTAGTGTTATAAGGCTGGGGAAGGTCATAAGAAGTCATCTTACTATGATGCATTTATTTTTTATTTTTGAAGATTTTATTTGTTTGACAGCAAGAGAAAGAGAGAGAGAGAGAGAGAGAGAGAGAGAGAGAGAGAGAGAGAGAGCGAACACAAGCAGGGAGAGCAGCAGGCAGAGGGAGAAGAAGTGGGCTCTATCACAGGACACAGGATCAGGACCCGAGGCCGAAGGCAGACCCTCAACTGGTTGAGCCACCCAGGTGCCCCTGTATTTGTTTATTTATTTTATGATGTATTTATTGATAGGGAAATATGTTCCCTGTTAGTAAGCCAAAGGCAACTTCTTAAATAGGATGTTTAGGGTCTATTTGTGTGTGTGTGTGTGTGTATGTGTGTGTGTGTGTATGTGTGTGTAGTTTTTTTAATTGAGAGATACACACCAATATGCTAACAATGGTTCTCTCGGACTGGTAGAATTATAACCAGTTTTAATTTTCATTTTGCTTATCTGTATTAATTTTCTGTTATTAATATATACTACTTGTATAAATAAGACATAAATAATTTTTAAAATATCACATATGTATATGTTTGAAGTCGGAATATAGATCAGGATGGGAGGTAGGGAACCTGCAAAAATGAAAAAAATTGGTGTCATGGGACATGGGTGCTTTCTCTCCCCCCAAAATTTACTTTTTTGTTAGTGTTTCACTAACTTTACAATGAAGTTTTTAGTTTATAGAAGCCATGTTCTAAATTGTTCCTGTGCTTTTATGCTGATCATTCATTTCCAGTCAGTAAATGGTTAGGTTGTTCCTGACAGGCAGTATTCTGAGAAGGGACTCTTCTTCATCTTCTAGAATTCCCTCAATATATAAAATGGACTATCTATGTCTTGGCCAATGTGTTCAAGTTTCTTTCTGGTGGACCCCAGTTACTTTGACTCTGCTGCTCATTCAGTGTCATGGGGACCCCGTCAAGACTTTTCTGAATGGTTTTGTGGCTCTGGAAATAAGCAGTTCTTGTCTCAGTAGCGCGGCCGGGGATCCTGCTTGTGAGCATCAGGCCGTTTGGGCTGCCCTTCCTCAAGGCGAGAAGTACCACGTCCGCCAAGGCTGCCAACGTCCTTGGGACGCATGCCGTCCTTTTTCTCCACTGTCTGCTCTAGACAGCACCCCTCCATGCCACCTCCCCACAGTGGCCAGTTCTGGATGTGCCACTTGAACTAAAATCCCATATGGTCATAGAACCTGGATTTGCAGCCAGACGTCGAGAGGTCAGTGGGGCCAAGACCAGGAAAACCAGGGGAGGCATGGAGGAGTCTCATTCCTTTCTCCGTTGGCTTTAGGAACAGCAGAGCCTATGCTTACAGCCATGCCTGGATTTTACATTCGTAACTGCTTTCCAGTAAACAGAAACAAGCAGGAGGGTGTTAAAGATGGCAGTGTGGGAAGACCCTGAACTCAGCTCCTGCCACAGACACCACAAGTCTACAGCGGCGGGGGAAACATTCCATCTCGAAAAGACCGGAAAAGTACCTGAACAAGCTCCTCCACAACCCACAGCCGGGAGGGATCTCGCAAATATGAAACGTCTCTATGAGGAGCAAGAGGTTCGTGGCCCACACCGGGCACCCCAAGCTTTGGGTCCTGTGCCCAAGAGAGGGGCTCCCCAAACAGCTGGTTTTGAAAACCAGTGGGGGTTACTTCTGGGGGGAATGAAGGCTCCCCTCCCAAAGAGCTTGCACACAGACTCCCTTGCCGTGGGACCCAGCACAGAAGAGGGGAGTTTGAACTGCCTGCACCTGGACCACAAGTGAAGGTGATTCATTTGTTGTTCTTCGGACCGTCCGCAGGTGGGGCAGGAGGCTGCTGGGACCTCCTCCAGGCAGGAGAGGCGGGCAGGTGCCATCTTTTTTGCATTCTCCTTCTACCCTGCTAGTGCCAGTGGGCATGCTGGACCCCATGCACTACCCCACCACGACCCACTGAAGGGGAGAAAATATTCATAAATCGCACAACCAATAGGGGGTTGCTGTGCTAAATATATAAAGAACACCTACAACTCAATAACAAAAAACACCAAACAGTCCCGTTAAAAAAAGTGGGTGGGCAGAGGATCTGAATATACATTTTCCCAAAGAAGACATCCAGGTGGCTAACAGACACATGAAAAGGTGCTCAACATCACTCATCATCAGGGAAATGCAAATCAAAACAACGAGATCTGACCTCACACCTCTCAATATGTAGAAACAACCTAACGTCCATTGATGGATGAAAGGAGAAAGAAGACGTGATATGTATACACACATACACACACACAATGGAACACTACTCAGCTATTCAAAAAAATGAAATCTTGCCATTTGTAACAACACAGATGGACCTTGAAAGTATTATGGTAAGTGAAATGTCAGACGGAGAAAGAAAAATGCCATACGATTTTACTTATATCTGGAATCTAAAAAGTAAAGCAAATGAACAAAGGAAGCAAAACGGAGAGCAAATTGGTGGTTGCCAGATGGGAGGTTTGTTAGGCGGTGGGTAATATGGGTGAAGAGGGGATCAAGAGGTACGAACTTCCAGTCATAAAACAAGTAATTCATGGGGATGTAATGTACAGCATGAGGACTTTAGTCAATAATATCGTATTGCAAATTTGGAAGTTGCTAAGTAAGTCTTTACAGTTCTCATTGAAGAAAAAAATAACGCTGTAAATGTTTATGGCGATAGAGGGCAAATAGACAAAGTAGTGATTCTTTCACGATGTACACAAATGTCAAATCATCATGTTGTACACCTTTGTGTACAATGAAATATAATGTATTTCAATTATACTTCAGCAAAAAAGAAAACAAAAAGAACATGAAGTAGTTATTGAGTGCTTACTATACGTATGATACTTAACTATACGATGGAGCTATCCGGTGATCAAAACTGACAAAACTTCCTTCCCTCACGGACTTTATTTTTCTTTTCTCCAAATTTTCATTTACATTCTAGTTAGCTAACATACAGTGTAATATTGGATTCAGGAGTAGAATTTAGTGATTCATCACTTACATAAAACAGTGGGCGCTCATCATAACAAGTGCCCTCCTCCATCCCCATCCCCCATCGAGCCCACCCCCCACTCCCTCCATCAACCCTCAGTCTGTTCTCTAGGGTTCAGAGTCTCTTATGGTTTGCTTCCCTCTCTCCTTTTCTTTCTCCCCTTCCCATATGTTCATCTGTTTTGTTTCCTAAATTCTACATCTGAGAGAAATCATATGGTGTTTGTCTTTCTCTGACTTATTTTGTTCAGCTTGATACACTCTAGCTCCACCCATGTCATTACACATGGCGAGATTTCATTCTTTTGATAGCTGAGTAGTATTCCAATGTGTGTGTGCGTGTGTGTGTGTCTGCGTGTGCACGCTCGCATGTATGTATGAGTGTGTGTCTGTGTGTGTGTGTGTGTGTACCACATTTGCTTTATGCATTCATCATTCATGGACATTTTGGCTCTCTCCATAATTTGGCTATTGTTGATAATGCTGCTATAAAGATCGGGGTGCACGTACCCCTTTGAATCCTTATTTTTGTATCTTTGGGGCAAATACCTAGTAGTGCAATTGCTGGGTTGTAGGGCAGTTCTATTTTTAGCTTTTTGAGGACCCTCCATATTGTTTTCCAGAGCGGCTGCACCAGTTTGCATTCCCAGCAACAGTGTAGGAGGGTTCCTCCTTCTCCACAGCCTCACCAACATCTGTCATTTCCTGTGTTGCTAATTTTAGCTGTTCTGACCAGTGTGAGGTGGTATCTCACTGTGGTTTTGACTTTTATTTCCCTGATGATGAGTGATGTTGAGCATATTTTCATGTGACTGTTTGCCATCTGTGTGTCTTCTTTGGAAAAATATTCATGTCTTCCGCCCATTTCTTAACTTTTTTGGATGTTGAGTTTGATAAGTTCTATATAGATTTTGGATACTAGCCCTTTATCAGATAAGTCATTTGCAAATGACTTCTCTCATTCTGTAGGCTGCCTTTTAGTTTCGTTGACCATTTTCTTTGCTGTGCAGAAGCTCTTTATCTTGATGATGTCCCAGTAGCTGATTTTTTCTTTTGTTTCCCTTCCTCTGGCAACATGTCTAGTAAAAAGTTGCTGCCGCTGAGGTCAAAGAGGTTGCTGCCTGTGTTCTCCTCTACGATTTTGATGGTTTCCGGTCTCACATTTAGGTCTTTCATCCATTTTGAATTTATTTTTGTGTGTGGAGTAAGAAAATGATCCAGTTTCATTCTTCGGCATGTTGCTGTCCAGTTTTCGCAACGCCATTTATTGAAAAGATTGTCTTTTTTCCATTGGATATTCTTTCCTGCTTTGTCGAAGATCAGTTGACCAAAAAGTTATGGGCCCAATTCTGGGCTCTCTATTCTGTTCCACTGGTCTGTGTGTCTGTTTTGGGGGCAGTACCATACTGTCTTGATGGCTACAGCTTTGTAATAGAGCTTGAAGTCTGGAATCGTAATGCCTGCAGCCTTGTTTTTCTTTTTCAGCCTTGCGTTGGCTCTTTGGGGTCTTTCATGGTTCTGTACAGATTTTAGGATTGTTTGTTCTAGCTCTGTGAAATATGCTGGTGGTATTTTGATAAGGATTGCATTAAATGTGTAGGTTGTTTTGGGTAGTATAAACATTTTTAAATATGTTTGTTCTTCCAGACCACGAGCTTGGAATTTCCCCCCATTTCTTTGTGTCCTCTTCAATTTCTTTCATAAGTGTTCTATAGTTTTCAGAGTACAGATCTTTTTACCTCTTTGGTTATGTTATTCCTAGCTATCTTATTGTTTTTACCCTCATGGATTTTACATACTCAAACCCAATGATGCCTTTCCAGTTCCAATCAAAAAAGAAAATAAAGCAGATGAATTCTGGATTAAGAACCAACTGACTACACTTCACATTCATTAGTGGAGTGGCAGATCTCTGTGGCCTTATCTCCTTGTTTCATTCAGGTTGTGTTTCTGCCAGGAAGTAAGCATTTCCATTATGAACATTGCTTTAACCTACTCTGCAAAATCATTTCAGAAGATGGCCCAGTGGCTGAGATTTCAGCTTTTGGAACAAGGAGGTTCACAAACTTCCTAACTGCCCTGAGGAGGTACATGAAATTTAACCCATCTTACTCCATATACGTATACTGCCTGGAGTACAGTTTTCTAATAACAGTAAAGGAGAGTGGCGCCTGGGAGCCTCAGTCAGTTGAGCATCTGACTCTTCATTTCGAATCAGGTCATGATCTCAGGGCTATGAGATCAAGCCCAGCACTGGGCTCCATGTTCACTGTGGAGTTTGTTTGGGATTCTCTCTCTCCCTCCGCTCCTACTCATTCCTGCTCTAATAAAGAAATAAGATCCTAAGAAAAAAACAGTACAGGAGAATGCAAGAATGCCACCCAAGGGTGCCTGGGTGGCTCAGTCAATTAATGACCTACCTTTGACTCAGGTCATGATCCCAGGGTCCTGCGATGGAGCCCTGCATCGGGCTCCCTGCTCCGCGGAGGCCCTGCTCCTCCCTCTCTCTCCACTGCTCCCTCTGCTTGTGCTCCCTCTCTCATGCTCCCTGTCAAAGAAATGAATGAATGAATGAATGAATGAATGAATAAATAACTCTTTTAAAAAAGAATGCCACAGAAGAAAGTATATTGCCTACTGAAGGGGAAGTATTTCACATAAAATTTAAGTGACTATGTTACAACATGATTCTTTTTTTTTAAAGATTTTATTTATTTATTTGACAGAGAGAAATACAGCTAGAGAGGGAATACAAGCAGGAGGAGTGAGAGAGGGAGAAGCAGGCTTCCCGCCGAGCAGGGAGCCCGATGTGGGACTCGATCCCGGGTCTCCGGGATCATGACCTGAGCCGAAGGCAGTTGCTCAACCAACTGCGCCACCCAGGCGCCCCACAACATGATTCTTATACAATGTTCTGATTATATTTATATCTTGATTTAAAGACTACTAAAGAGTATGGGGTTTTCAGTAGAAATTTAACTAAGACGTTCCCTATTTAAGCAAGGTCATTCACAGTTTGGCTTGGAAAATGATGTATCAAAAAGTACAGTTTCATCTATTGATTTTTCATCTATTGGTCAGTTTTCTTCGGTGAGAGTGTGCGTGCGTGTGTGTGTGTGTGTGTGTGAGAGAGAGAGAGAGAGAGAGAGAGAGAGAGAGAGAGAGAGAGAGATCAGAGGATATGGAGAGTTGTTTTGTTCAGAGAACTTGGCCTGAAGCTTCTAACAACGTCTTAATGAATCCCCTGGCACTGGAATCCAAGCATTGATTTTATTAAACTTTGGAGGTTTTGCAGTTCTCACTGAGCTGAGTCCGAGCTGGCAGAGGGCTGCCCAGTTGCACGCCCTGATAACCGCAACCTCTTAGTATATGATCTTAATAGCTAGTGGATCCTCCTCTTCTTAGTATATGGTCTTAATAGCTAGTGGATCCTCCTCTTCTTCCTCCCTACCATGACTGTCATTGCTTCAGAAATGCCCCCAAATGGCACTAAACGATGTACAAACACACCAGATGGATTGATAATCTTTTCGAGGCTTCCTTAATGGTGCATTCAAAGCCCCTTGGAGCAAACTCAATTTCTCTCTGTGCACTCTATTTCCACTTTTGCAATTCTAGAAGAAATCATTTTGGCAAACACATTTTGTGACTTGGATGAAAGGTAATTTATACAATTGCTTACCTACTATGACAATAAGCAGCGGCTCGAGTCACAGGAGGATGGATGGCTATTCATCAGTCACAGCTAAGACACATAAACGGATCCGGAGCCTTTTATGAGGCTTGAAGCTGTGAACTTGAGAGCTACTTCCTGCAAATCTTGTTTCTTCAGAGGGGGGCAGGGAACAGGAAAAAAAAAAGGTCGGCTCTTTGGATCTTCACCTTTACACTGATCACCAGATCTTAAGAGAGCCTGAAATGAGCCCAACAGAGAGGATGAAGCTTAGATGGTATCAAGGCCAAAGGCCGTAGTGTGAATGTCACCTGGGCCAGGGACAGAGCTGTGGTCTGGACCCTGCGCCACCCCGCAACAGAATTCCAACTCTGCTCAGAAATGTTGCTTTACACATCAGGCTCAGTAGAGTTTACCATTTCTGAAATATATTTAAATTAATAATTAAATTATATATATATTTTATTCTTAATATATATTTCAATAGATAATTATAAATATTCCATGCTAAGTGTTACTTATATTCTATATTAAATATAATGTTAAATATAATATATGCATATATACATATTTAAATACACACACACACACACCACCTTGAATAGAGGAGCTCTTCTCGGAGGGCTGGGTGCCTTTGTTCTAAGCCAATGGTTCTCAACTCTGGCAGCCCACCTGGGAAATTTCTAAAATTCCTGAAATGTGCAGGCCTAAACCCAGACCAACTGCATTACAATTGCTGGGGGTGAGACCCCAGAAGCCAATTTTTCTGAGCTCCTCCGGTGCCTCTGATATGCATCTAAGGCTGAGAACTGCGGCTTGAACCAGTTAAGGCTGATAAAGGCCTTGGGTCTCTAACTTTAGGGCGTACCACAATTACCTGAGGACCCTGCTAAAATGCAGATTCAGTAGGCTTGGCTTTGGGGTCCCGAGATGCTGTGTTCTCAAGAAGTTCCCTAGGTGACTCAGAGGCTGGTGATCCATGGATCTCCTGTTGAGAACCCTGGCTAAAGATTTCTAATCTGGGGGAGCCTGGTTGGCTTGGTCGGTAGAGCAAGAGACGCTTGGTCTCAGGGTCGTGAGTTCGAGCCCCACGCTGCGTGTAGAATTTACTCAAGAAACATTCTGCCCTGGAACTTGTATGCCTTTTTAATTGTTTAATGTCATAATGGTTCTCCCTCTCATACCCTCTCCTGCCAGTGCCTGCATGGGAGGTTATGGCATGCGGCAGTAATCAGGCTGATAGATTCAGACACTTCCCCCTGTCACGTCCAGAAGAAACAAGACAATAGGCCAAAGGGGTGCTGAGACACAGAGTGGAGGGTGAAGGAGGACAGAACATGAGTTGAAGAAGAGGCCTGGCTTGAGCAGGTGCTGGAAAGGGAACCCAGACTTGGAGTTTAGAAGTCCATCCCTTGGAAAGCCAGAGTACGGAGTGTGAAAATTAATAAAGGCAAACCTTATTTAGAATGGAGTTGGGTCACAGCTTACTTCACATTCCTGGGCAGGAAGAAGTTCACGTTATTCCCCCAGGAGGAGCAAGGAAGATTTTCTCCTAGTCCAGCAACAGCCTAACCAATGAGACGCCATCACCAGCCTGAACTCCCCGCTTGTCTCCAATCGACTCTCACTCAGAGCAGCCCCTCCCTACTTTCTCTTTCTTCTCTGTGAAGTAATGTTCCTCTCCCTGGTTCTCTGGACTTGCCTAGGGTTTGCCCTAGCTTGCATGTCCCAAATTGGAATCCCTTGATTCCCCTAATAAACCCATTTTGGCAAGATCACTGAATGCTTTATTTTGAAGCTTAACAGAAGGATCCGCTGACAGCATCCCCTCCCCTAGAAGATAGGATAGACTTAACCTGGACCTAGGGAAAGGCACCCAGACTAAGGATTCCCGAATAAACCTCCTCAGCTGTATCCAGCTGTAAACACCTCTTACCTGTAGAGCCCCGACAACATTGTTTTCTTGCCCAACCTTATGTTTTGCTGACCTCTAGGAGAAAAGTCTGAGCGTCGCCGCCACTGAGTTACTACAAGATCAGGGCAAAGTGGGGGAGTGGGAGGAAGTGTAGCCATAAGAAAGGGATCCCAAGTTGATCTCCCTGTTGCCTCTGCTCCCAGTTAGATAGGTGTCAGGATTTAGCGGATTAATGTCAGCAGGCAGTCGGCAACCACCTAGTCCAAGTGCTGGGGCTAGACGTGAATGATGGAGAGCCCAGAGAAAGCCAGAAAAAGATTTTGGAAATGATAGAGGATTATTCTGTATCAGAGCCCTTTTGAGATGACTGGTGTGTGATGGCCTTCACATGTACTTTCTCAAATTGTGTCTCATCATCACTGATATATAGTTAAAACATTAGTTTCTAAGCCTGAGGATAGAAGGCAGGTTGAATTAAGATGGAATCATATTCCTAAACTGGAGGGCCAAGAGGGCACCTGTGAGTGGCAGGGGCTGGGGGTTAGTATGTGGTGGGTGCAGGTTTGGTGGGTCATTACGTATTATTACGTAGATAAAAGCTTACTAATAGGGTGAACACATAGCCTTGACTTAAGGCCACAGCAAATTCAAGGATACTCAGTAGGATGAGAATAATGAAAGACAGTTAAGGCTATGGTGGGGCTGATGTTTGTTAAACCCTTTTAAAAAAGATTTTATTTATTTTAGAAAGTGAAAGAAAGCAAGCGTGAGTTGGGGGAGAGGCAGAGGGAGAGGGAGAGAAAGAATCCCAAGCAGATGCCATGCTGAGCATGGAGCCCAATGCTGGCCTTCATTTGCATGACATTGAGATTACGACTTGAGCCAAAATCAAGAATTGGAAGTCCAACTGACTGAGCCACCCAGGTGCCCCAGAGCTGATGTTTATTAAGGCCAAGGATGTTCCTCTGATTAAGTGAATGTGTAGGTGGTCATTCTGTGTACTTTACTGCTCATTCCACAGACTCTGCTGGTATGGAATCAAGGCATACTGTCTTTGATGTCAGGCTAATAAGCAAATTGTTAAATGGAAAGGAGCATGGATTTCGCAGTTAGACTAGGGCTCCAATCCTGCCTCTGCCACTTAAGGATGGTGTGTCCTCCCCTGATCTTCCATTCTACAGTAATGTCTCTGTTGGTCATTTTTGTGGGGAGTAGGGAAGCGTGCAATTAGGGAAGGCTTCAGGGCGCATATGCCTAAGTTACCTTGTTGCTTACCCTGAACTTTCCAGAATTTCCACAACCTCAACACAAGTGCAGACTTCCAAGTACAAGCCTTTTGGGGCTTTTCCGCCATTTTCAGCCCAGGGCTAACTGATCCCAGAGGTCCCAGCACTCCCCTG
Organism: Spilogale gracilis; assembly: GCA_004023965.1. Taxonomy (NCBI): domain Eukaryota; kingdom Metazoa; phylum Chordata; class Mammalia; order Carnivora; family Mephitidae; genus Spilogale; species Spilogale gracilis. The sequence continues at coordinate 67,137 of PITA01004111.1, read as the reverse complement.
CACTCTGATTTCTTGTTTTCCTATATACCCCACCCCGTGGCAGTAGGAGAGAACCTACTGCCTGTGGGCATGGGAAAAGAAGATCAGGGAGGCTTTGTGCAGGAGGTTGAAAGGTGGGCATTGGAAGAAAAGGGCATTCCAGGAAGAGGCAACCACACAAAAGTTGTGGTCAGTCTACTATAGAGCCCTAAAGTATGGACATTGGCGCTAGAAGGCCATGGATTTAAAGTCTAGTCTGGCCATTTCCTAGTTTTTCTTATTATCTCATCCCTCGGGCCTCTCTCACCCCACACCCATCCTCCTTGTTCTATGAATACTCTCCTGACCACCCATGCTCAGTCACATAGTTGCCCATTCTGTGCATCTGGTCTTCAAAGACTGGACAACATCCTTCTCCCATTCGACTTACACTGCATAGTAAGAACAGTCAAACCATGACTTCCTAGCAATGAGGTCTTGGGTAAATTGCTTAAACTCTATGAGTCTCAGTTTCCTTATTTGTAACATGGGGATATGAAAAGTACTCCCTTACAGGGCTATTTTAGGTTTCAACAAATTGCCATGTATAAAATTCTTAGCATCATGCCTGGAACATAGTAAAGTCTTAAGACATTAACTCACTATAGTATACCTTTTGCTGTTGAATTTTTACAATATGAGATGAATGCATGAATAAAAGTTGGCATTACTCTGTGAATAAGAATTAGAAAAAGAATTTACAATCCTGCACATGCAAATAGGGAGCAGTTTTGAGGACTCCAAGGGTCTATGCTTCTTATAACTAAGTTCTCTGTGTCTTCATTCATTCTACAAAGATTTATTGAGTGCCTACAGCATGCCAGGGGTCATGGTGATTGCTGGGAGAGCATGGTGAATAAGACAAAGTACCACCGTCCACCCACATGGAGCTTACATTATAAAAGAGAGACAGTCCATAAACAAATGAAGAAATATACATTAAGTCAACTGGCAGCACACACTAGGCAGAAGTCAAGCAGGAAGTATCATCTGAGCTGAGACCTGAAAGCATAAGACAATAAGAATGAAAAAAAAAGACAATAAGAATGAGTCATGGGGATATTTGATGAAAGAGCTTTCTGGACAAAGGGAGAAAGGAATGCAAAGTCCCTGAGGCTGGAGCACACTCAAAGTGTTTAAGGGATGACAAGGAGGCCTTATGAGTTGTATAAACCCAGTGTTTGCTTAAAGGGACACATAGCTGTCAATATCTGTATGTTTATTTCAAAGTCCTGAATACTTGAAGTCCTAGAGAAGGCTCTGTGTGAAGTCTGATGATTCTCCGTGGCTTGTCCAGTCCCTGGCAGGCTGCTTCCTTCCTGTGCCATGGACCTTGGGGTTATGCCTGCCTTTGCTGTGGCAGTTGGCCCAGGGTACCCAGGGAAATGGGGGAAGACTTTACTTGGTTCTTATTGTAAGGCTAAGGACCCAAATGAATGTATCTGATTTTTATGGTCCAAGGACTCATCCTTGATTTATTCCTCCACTCAACAAGCATTTGTGACTTTCTTTCTTTAGGTATAACTGTGCTGAATTCTGTGAAAGATACAAATAACTCTAAGACAAGAGGCCCATCCATCTTGAAGCCTTTTTTGGGAAACTTTTGGGATAAATCATAACATTTTAGAACTGTGCCATCCCAATCTTTAAGGACTAAATAGGGTGAGAAGACATACGTATCTGAACAGCTAATGAAATAGTGATTAGTGATAATATTAGCCCTAGACAATTGTAGCAGAAATAGCACAATGCAGTGAATGATGATATATGTTAACTAAGTTGTTCAGATAATGAAGACTCTAACAGTTGGTCAAGAGAAGCTTCCTAGAAATAGAGAGGCTCAGGTTGGGCCTTGAAATATATGCAAAGGCAGAGAAAAAGAAAGAACAAGAAAACAAAATGCCAATGCTTTGAGATGATCACTCCTGAGAAAAATGTACGCTCAATTAGTTATGCTAGCCAGTGCCACCTTCTCTGCCATTAGGATCCAAGGTCTAGAGCTGTCATAACTTCTCTAACACTTTCATTTTCTAAAATCTTAATGATTTATGCATTCCATGTAATAAGTGAACTCTAACCAGCAAGGTAATAGTATTGCCGATTTCCCAAGACCCTGGGCCTAAGGTAGCAATTGACCTCAATCCTAATTTGCTTCTAGGTTATGCAAATGGCTTCAAATGGCCATAGGAAGATGGATGGCCTTTTCCAGCTTGACTAGGGTGTAAAGGCAGAGGTGATTAGGGCATCTGTTTCACATCTGAGCAAAAAAATATCTACAAAGACCCAGAAATACCTAGGTCCAATGGCTTTGGTTGACTGGATGAAGTTGTTTGTCTTGCAGGCTTCCAGGCTGGATGTATGGTCGGCTCAGCTCTGGCTGCTTTCCCACAAAGAACACAGCACTCTAGCCTCTCAGACAAGGGTGGGTTTTTACTTTTAATTACAACATACTGAGAACGGACAGGATTCTTATTTTTGTTCTTATGTTAACTCTTGCCATTCCTTCAGTTTCCTTCTTATTCTTTTCCCTAGAAGATACTTTTGGAAATCCAAGTTCTCTAAAGATGGTGCCTAGGAAAATGAATTCCAGAGATGGGGGAAGGGGAACTCATCTGTATTGGCACTGTTAGTATTTGTGTGCATTGGATTTTAGCTACTGAAGCTGGGTGAGGAAGCCAGAATGTATCAAGAACTCCTGAAGGTAGAAGCCATAAAGCCTAGTGGTGGAGATCCTGGTCAAATTAATGACATATTAATATAATAGGTCCCATTTATTGAATTGCTTACATAGCACCAGGCTATCTGAAAATCTGATCTCTCCAGCAACTCTGGAAAGCAGGTACCATTTGTATCCCCTTTTTGTAAGTGGGGAAACTGAGGGTCAGGGAAGCCAGGTGCCTTCCTGTTATTTTTTTTTAAGTTTGTTTTACTGATCTCTACACTCAATGTAAGGCTTGAACTCATGACTCTGAGATCAAGAGTTGCATGTTCTTCAAACTGAGCCAGCCAGGTGCACGATTACTCAAGTTCTTTTTGGTTGCTGTTGTTGTTTTTGTAAGATTTATTTATTTCAGAGAGTGAGAGAAAGAGGGGGGTGGGAGTAGGGAGAAGGCTAGAGGGAGAGAATGTCAAGCTGACTCTGATATGGGGCTTGATGCCATGACCCCTGAGATCAAATAAATAAAATCTTAAAAAAATGTTTAAAAAATATTTTATTTATTTATTTGACAGAGAGAAACACAGCCAGAGAGGGAACACAAGCAGGGGGAGTGAGAGAGAGAGAAGCAGGCTTCCCGCTGAGCAGGGAGCCCGATGTGGGGCTCAATCCCGGGTCTCTGGGATCATGACCTGAGCCGAAAGCAGTCGCTTAACCAACTGAGCCACCCAGGGACCCCCTCTCCGTCCAAGTTCTTAAACTACTAAGCAGCAGTTCTTCTGGTGGCTGGTTAGATTGGGGGTCTGAGTCCTGGCTTGATATTTATAATTTATGTAAGAGCTTTATCCCCTTTTTGGTAAAATCATATGATGAAACCCTTGCCCCATAAAACAGCTATGAAGATGGGATTAGAGAAGATTTGAGAAGTCTCCTGGGGCCTGGCATATAGTAAGTCCTTAGTAAAAGGTAACTGCTCTTTATTTCATCTTATTTTTTATTTTTAAAGATTTGTTTTTATTTATTGAGAGCGTGAGTGTGAGTGGGGCAGGGTCAAAGGGAGAGGGAGAAGCAGAGTCCCAGCTGAGCAGGGACTCCAACACGGGGCTGGATCCCAAGACCTGGAGATCATGACCCGAGCCGAAGGCAGATGTTTAATCATCTGAGCCACCCAGGCGCCCCAAGGTAGCTGCTGTTATTAAGAACCTGAGTCCCAGGTGTGGAGACCATCACACTGTGATTGTCTCTGTGCTGGACCATGTGCGGGTTTCACTGACAGCCAGAATGCACATCTGTGTGTATCTCCTTCATTTGCTGAAACAGTAGGCATGTACCAGTGCAAACACTGGGGTCAGTGCCAATTCCGCCAGCCTGGGTAAATTGGGTGGGGAGCTCTTTACTGGAATTTGTTGTGTGTTGGCAAATTGGTCCTATGGGAACTTTGCTTCTTCAGAAATTCAGCGGTTGATACAAAAGACACGTTCGGTGATTCCAGTCGCAGGGGAGAAAAGGTCTCTTGCAATGAGACGTAACTGCTTTTCTGTGTAACAATTGGTGACTTTGATGGGCAGCTCCTGACACCCATAGCATTAAGGCTTATGTCTCACTCCATCACGAAAATCCCATTATGTGGCATATGGCACTTGTCTCCAGATTCACACACTATGATCGGGAACTCGTGCAAAATCCAGCCCATGGAAAACTGAACGAAGACTCACACTTTCTCCTCAAACATTGAGATTTCACTTGATGAAAAGCCTGGGGGTGATACGTGACACAGGGCAAAGTGAGTGAGTCATCAAAGTGGGTCATTAAAACCTTCCCTACTGACCTCCCCTCCCTCTTCATGTTCTCCTCTTAACTAGTCTTTCCTTTATGTCAGCTACATCTTCCTAAAGACACTTCATGTAGCAAATCAGTCTTCTCTTCAAGAACTCTCAGCGGCTACCTGTTGCCTCCGGCACCTAATGCCAACACCTCAGCCCGTCTCTTTTCCACAACTGTGCTCCCCACTTCACTGACCATTTGGTAATGTTTTTATCCACCTATTTATCGTACACCTACTATGTCCCAGCACTGAGCTAGGTACCGGGGCCATGCCTGTGAGCCAGTCAGGTGCCCTCATGGGCCTGTTGTCTTAATTGGACTCCTCTGTTTCTTGAACTTCACCCCGTACCTTCTTATTCTGCTGGGGCACCTGTACACACTGCTGGTCCCTTATGGAAATGTCTCCCCTTCTCTTCTCTGCCCGTGTATGCTTTACACCACAGCGTCTAAAACCTCTATTAAAATACAAGCCTTCCCCACATGGCCCACACCTAGAGGTGACAAGCAGGAGCCCAGGAGGGCCTGCCTAGCACAGAAAGCTGAAAGCTCTGTAGTCAGAAACCATCTGTCTAAAGCCTTTGTACGCAAGGAAAAGAAAAACCGTCCAAAGACTTTACATGTGCTAATTCATTTCATAAAGGCTCATTAAGTAGGGAGAAGGAACCCAAGTCCCGGCTAGAATGATCCCTGAAGGTGATAGACAGAAAATACAACAAAACTTTTGTTATCACGGACTGTGTTTGTGTCTTGGGGAGGGGATGAGAATATGTGGGTTGAACTGATTAACCAAAACTTTAGCCATCTTTGCTATGCCATTTTAGTGACATGAATTGCTTTGGAACAAGTGGATAGGACTTCTTCAGGTAATCGCATTTAGACTCAGTGATAGAAATGGAAATTTGAAATGAAAATAGCATGGACTGTGATAGTCATTCAGCTCATTAAGTACTGAGTTGCTACTAGATGTCAGCCAGCCTGCCCCCAACATCTGTGGGACCCAGGACAAATGTACAGAGGGAGTCCCACATACCATATGTCTAAGGATTTACAAGTTATAAATTAAGCTAACACTGTTTAACAGAATGTGTTCTGTCTTCCTACCTCAAGCAAATACAGAGTATCTTCATCATGATGTGGAAGTTCAGGTTCAAGTTTAAAATTTTTGGATTCTGGGGCACCTGGGTGGCTCAGTCGTTAAGCCTCTGCCTTTGGCTCAGGTCATGATCCCAGGGTCCTGGGATTGAGTCCTGCATCAGGCTTTTTGCTCAATGGGGAGGCTGCTTCTCCCTCTCCTACTCCCCCTGCTTGTGTTCCTCTTTCTGCCTCTCTCTCTGTCAAATAAATAAATAAGACCTTAAAAAAAAAAAAGTCTTGGATTCTGTAGCATTCCAGGCTGAACAGGACAGCACAGATGGGTTAGCTGTAGGCTCCCAGTCCCCAGCCTGAGCCACTGAACCCCTTCTCTTCCACCCCACCTCCGTCCTGTCCTGGGAGGGGCCTCACACATGTGGGTGGATTCCCGGACCCTCCTGTGCAAGGGTTTGGCCCACTGGCTGTGTGTCCCACCCTGGCAAGGATGGACCGGGGACAGAGACCTGCACGCCTAGAAGCAGGCACAAAGCCATTTATTCAGGTAGGCAATTCCTGGGCCCTGAGTATCTATGGTGTGGACTAGAAGGGAAGGGCATGAACTCTGGTTGGGCATGTTCCTTCGGTCCAGGGGATTCCTGCTTCTGGGAGCAGTGCAGCCAAAGGAGGGCCTGAATGAGACTTCTAAAGTATGGGACAGGTACCTGCTGCAGGGTGAGAATAAGATGATTCCAGTGCGCTCCTTCTCCCCGGGAGACTTACAACGTGGTGAAACAGACATTCAGGCATGTAGCCCACTCTAATGCAGTGGAATAAAGAAATGCTCTTTGGGCTGAAACTGGGAACAAAGAAAAGGATACAGCAGGTGATGATGGATCTGAGGAAAGGTGAATCAGGGAAGGAGAGCCAGAGAGGGCGCTATCAAATGCCATGCCTTTTGTTCCTTTTCTTTTTTTAACGTTTACCTTGGTATTCATTGAGGTGGGATTAACATTAGGTCAAAGTGGCAGAAGGAAAGCAAATGGGAACTAGGGTAATCTAGGGAGGGAAACGAAACAACAGAGACTTTGAACACAGAAACAAACTGAGGGACTTGGAGGGAGGGGGGTGGAGGGATGGGAGAGCCTGGTGGTGGGTACTGGGGACACCTAAAGCGGGGAGCACTGGGTGTGGGGAATGGGGAATGAATCTTGAAACACT
>PITA01004111.1:41701-60250 GCA_004023965.1 Spilogale gracilis | reverse complement strand
AATAAATAAATAAATAAAAATGCTCAAATTGTTACAGCTCCTGCCAGTCATGGGCTCCCTCTTGCCCCGCCCCTTGCCCGGCAACATCCCCTGCCCGGAGGTAACCACCATTCCGACCTCTGGGGCTGTAGGTTACTTCTGCCTCTTTTTGAGCCTCATAGAAATGCAATGGTATGATATGTATCTTTGTTGGTTTCTTTCACTCAACAGTGTGTCTGCAAAATCCATTAGTGTTGTTTTGTATAGCTGTGGTGTGTTTTTTTTCACTGTTGTGTAGCCTTTAATATCATTAAAATAGGACCTTTCATTTATCCATTTTACCTTTGATGAACATTTGAGTTGTTCTCAGTTTGGGGCTATTGTGAATAGTGTTGTTACGGTCTTTCCCATTCATGTATTTTGGTGAACATTTATGCCATTCTTTAAAGTTTTTTTTTTTTATTTTGAAATAATTCCAGACTTAAAAAACAGACTCTAATTGCCCCCAAACCCTTAAAGCCTTAAAGCTTTTAAATTTCTTTTCTGTTTTCTGTTATAGAGATTAAGTAAAACATATACTTTGCTAGTGATCTGTGTTTACTCTTTGAATTAAAAGCTATAGTTGTAAGTCAGATTTACATTTTATCAGTGCCTTTTAAAATCTGTGGTCCATAATTTCCCATAGCTTGATTGTTTTTCAGAAAAAGCTATAGCTCTGGGGCACCTGGCTGGCTCAGTCCATAGAGCATGCTACTCGCCACTCTTGTGAATTGAAGCCCCATGCTGGGTGTAGAGATGTCTTAAAAAAGAACAAGAAAAAAGCTATAGCTCCTTACATTTCTAATCATATTTTATTATTGAAACTCCTTTTATTTCTTCTGCATTCTAGAAGCCAGAATACTTTCTGACTCCCTTGAAATGTCGGAGAAAGTATCCAATTTCTCTCACGCCTGCTTCTGCTCATGAGGCCAGGGCAGCCAGAGGCATCCTGGGTTCAAGTCTTCACAAGCCTCTTTCCAAGTGAGTGAACGCAAGTCTTGGCAGTTTGGATACATGACCTGCAACTCGTGGTTGGTAAAGGCCTGGGTTTTTAAACATCTGCATCTTTGCTTCAGGTAGATTTAATGTAAAAATGGACGAGCCACAGAAGTCAATTAATGGCAGGCCAATTAATGGCAATTTCCTCCTGCCCATATATTTTATGTATTTCCCACACTCACTCTTCCCACCCCAACTCTACAGTGTAATAGTCAGTGTGCACAATGGAAGTTGGTTCCGTTTCCTGGAAGACAGTGGGTTGAATGCTTTGGCTCATTGTCACTCCTCACAGTTGCATGTCACTGAGAACCTGCTCCTCTCTGGCCTGTTTCTTAACTGCCACCCAACACAATAGGTGCTGAAAATCTGTAGATTCTTACTAAATACTTCTTGCTTGATGGAAGCAAAATGTCTAGGCAAAGGGGAAGACAGTGCTACCCCATTATTCTAAGATTCTCTCATTGTTTGCCAATCCAACAGCATCCCTAGCTTTTTGTACATTTCATTTGTATGTTTCAGACTCATGTATGTTTAAATTACTAAAAGGCAGATTTAGAAAAGCAATCCATTGTCAAAGATCCCTTAGGATCCATGTGATTTAACTACAAACCAGATGTCTCATTTTCCCAGTGGGAAATAGGCTTTGAACTTGGAAAGTTCACATTCTGTTTTCTACTCATCTCAACACAGTGAGAGGACTTGCAAATTGGTCAAGTGAGCCTCTTCTATCCCAGGGCAATGGAGCATGGTTTGCATTGTGTAGGCTGTCACTGGAGAATGGGCTCTGAGTTGGGAAATCTATGTTCTGCTTCAAATTCCTCTACATATTCAGGGTGATCTCCGGGAAGTCACAAGTTCTGGGGGTCTTTGTTTCACCATCAGTAGAGCATCACGCCTTCACTACAATGTCGGGTGAGAGAAAAGAGATGTGCAAGATGTTTTCAGCTTGCTGAGGGAAAGATAACCACATAACCCCCCCCCCCCAAAGGCATGCTATCACAGTAAATAGATTTTTAAAAAATATTTATTTATTTATTTAAATACTCTCTACAGCCAATGTGGGGATCAAACTCATGAACCCTGTAGTCAAGAGTTGCATAATCCACCAACTGAGGCAGCTAGGTGCCCCTAGTTTTTGTTTTGTTTTGTTTTGGTAAATTGAACCTGCTTAAATGTGATTGTGTCCCGTGTGTTCATGTAGGCTCCTATGGTATTAGAAGGATCTGTAGAGAAACCATCTATCTCAATTGTCCTTCTGGCCAATAAACGTTTTAGCAGCATTTTAGTAGACAGGCACAAGGCCTCTGCTTAAATACTACCTGCCCAAAGACTTTACTACCACTTGAGTGGCCCTGTTCTTTGTTGAATCATTTTTGCCTTTAGCATCATTTTTTTTTAAATTCAGTTGGAACCCACACCTGTGAGACTTCTGCCTCATGTTCCTGACCCTTCCCTCTGGACTCACAAAGTTCAACTTTGTGCTTTCTTTCACAGGATGGCTCTTCAGGTATTTGAAGATTGCTCTCATCACACCTCTCTGTCTGCAGAAAAAAGTTACTTTCCATAGCATCAAATTCTACCACCATCCCAGAAACATGCTGAGATGAAAATGATAAGACTCAGGGACCTTGGGCATATTTCCGTATATCCACCTAACAGGAGTCTCATCCAAACATGTACCATCCTGAGCCAAGGGGACCAGAAGGTGAGACACACCTCCTGGAGCCATATCTCATGTCCCCTGAGGGGCCAAAAGGGCTTTGTTCTGAGAATCCTGTTTGAACCCTGTGGATTCCTGGGAGGTCTTGAAATTTGTTGGAGGAGAAATTGTTGAAAGCAGACATTAAACAAAGCGGAAGAATAAACTGACAACCAAATGATGAGTAATCTCTTTTATGTAGATGAAGGGGTAGATACTTGTTGAGCACCTGCAGGGCATAACATTTTGTAAATGAAGACACCAAGGCGTAAAGAGGTTAAAGTGACTTTTCCCAAGTCAAGGACCGAGAGCTTTGAAACTGTTTTGCAGGATCCCTATCTGTTCCACTAAGCCAGACTACCTTCCCTTTCGTGTGGGAGGTCAGGAAATATCTTTTCCTAATTCAGTTCTTCTTCCTAGGTGGTCTGAGGTTGTTTTGCTCCAAAGAAGCACTGGATGCATCTTAGCTTTCCTGAGCCCTGGGACAAGCTTCTGAATCCTTCCAGTAACCGACACCAGCGTCTCCCACCTCAATAATGGCTCAGGCTGGAAATAATGGCAAGGGCTGGAAAGCTTTACTTATACCCAACCTAAACAAATAAACTCACAGGGACCAGAATCTCTTGGGAGGGTATGGGTATCAACCAAAACTTTAAAAGTCATTGATGAGGGGCGCCTGGATGGCTCAGTTGGTTGGGTGACTACCTTCGGCTTAGGTCATGATCCTGGACGGGAATAGAGCCCTGTACTGGGCTCCCACCTCTGTGTGGGTGGGGGGATTCTTCTACTCCCTCTGATCTTCTCTCCTATCATGCTCTCTCTCACTCTCTCTTTTTCTCAAATAAATAAATAAATTTTTTTTAAAGTTAAAAAAAAGCCATTGATGAGGTTTAGAGCTCACGTAGGTCCTTGCACTCAGAATGGCCCAGTACTAGTATTAATGTTCCATTACCACCACTTCAAATTCTTGAAAAAAGCATTTTTTAAAAAGATTTATCTATTTATTTTAGAAGGACAGTGTGCATATGGGTGGGGGAGAGGGGCAGAGGAAGAGGGAGAGCAGGAGAGAAGCAGACTCCCTGCTGAGCATGGAGTCCAACACAGGTCTGGATCTCATGACCCTAAGATCATGACCTGAGCCAAGATCAAGAGTCAGACACTTGGGGCGCCTGGGTGGCTCAGAGGGTTAAGCCTCTGCCTTCAGCTCAGGTCATGATCTCAGCATCCTGGGATCGAGTCCCACATGGTGCTCTCTACTCAGCGGGGAGCCTGCTTCCCCCTCTTTCTCTGCCTGCCTCTCTGCCTATTTGTGATCTCTCTCTGTGTAAATAAATAAATAAAATCTTCAAAAAAAAAAAAAAAGAGTCAGACGCTTGGGCAACTAACCCAACAAGACACACCCTGAATTGTTGAAAAATTTTTGAATAGGGAGCCCCCACATTTTTATTTTGCATGAGCCTCACACTTTCAAAAACCCCACCTATCCAGTGGTGTGCCAGTAAACGTTTAATAAATGTCGGGGGCTGGGGGAAGGGTGTGGAGGGCAAGAGGTTTGTAGTGTTTGTGACTTTCATGGTGTAAATAGTCCCACTGCAGTTGATTTCCAGCCACCACTGTGATGTCACTAAACACCCCTGCAGGGAAGAGATGTCCCCACCTGGCTCCCTAAGCTGGCATGAGCCAGTTCTGGTTCACTGCTGTGACACAGCTCAAATGCCAAATGAATGAATGAATGAGTGACTTTAAGAACACATGGATGCTTCCGTAACTCAGGATCCATAATTCTAAACAGCTACTCTTATGAATAACTCTATTCATAGACACTTCATTTCTTGGCCTATTTCCCAATATAACAACAATCACAACAGCAAAACACATCTGAAAATAGTGAAGATTTCTGGGTTGTGGAGCTGCTGAGGTCAGAGAGGGACACTACTTTGGAGTTCAGAAGGGATTTGAGCGTGAAGGTTAAAAAAAGGACAAATTAATTTCTAAAATCTCATTTTCTGATAGCGTAACCACAATAGACTCTTGCATAGCAAATTGTTTCCTGACTTTCATCTCGTGGTTCTGACAGCATTCACACATTAGCACTGAATTCACACCACTTGTACTTGGTGGCTGAGGGACATTTTGCAATTGTAAATCACTTGTATCACTCTTAAATCTGTGAATATGTAGGTCTAGATACAGTGTGTGTAGGAATAGTCCAACGGGCATTGAATACTAAAATTGCAAATTGTTTTCTTTTTTTAAAAAGATTTTATTTATTTATTTGACAGAGAAACACAGCTAGAGAGGGAACACAAGCAGGGGATGGGAGAGAGGGAGAAGCAGGCTTCCTGCCCAGCAGGGAACCTGATGTGGAGCTCCATCCCTGGACTCCGGGATCGTGACTTGAGCTGAAGGCAGACGCTTCACGACCGAGCCACCCAGGCGCCCCGACAAATAGTTTTATTTCTATAAACATTTGTAGTAAGATTGAACCAAAGGATAACTGTTCTAGTAAAGTAATTTAAATATTATTTAATTATTATTATTATTGATTCAATTTAGTTTAAAACTTTAATACTATTTGCCATTTATAGTTTGCCTTTTTAAAAATTTTGGAAACTTTAAAAAATAACTTTTTTGAAGACATGAAAGTATTTTAAAGAAGGTGTACATGTATTTTATTTTGTGATAAAAATGTGTTAAAATTATATATATTTAATACAATCACATTTTATTTTCTAATTGTTTGGCAGAGGTTGGCAAACTATGACCCACAGACAAGCTACATATTTTTGTAAAGTATTTTTTAAAAGACTATTTATTTATTTATTTGAACGAGAATAAGCAAGACAAAGAGAGAGAGAACATGAGGGGAGCAGGCAGAGGGAGAAGCAGACTCCCTACTGAGTGGCGAGCAGGACACAGGACTTCCTCCCAGGACCCTGAGACCATGACCTGAGCTGAAGTCAGATTTTTTTAAAAAGATTTTATTTATTTGACAGAGAGAAACACAGCCAGAGAGGGGACACAAGCAGGTGGCGTGAGAGAGGGAGAAGCAGGCTTCCCGCAGAGCAGGGAGTCCAATGTGAGACTCGATCCCAGGTGTCCGGGATCATGACCTGAGCCGAAAGCAGTCGCTTAATCAACTGAGCCACCCAGGCGCCCCAATGAAATTTTATTACAACAGAACCACCCCCCTTTTTATATATATTTTTTCTATCAGAACTTTGGGCTACAAGGGCAGTTGAGTAGTTGAGATAGACCTTAGAGTCTGCAAAGGATCACGTTATTATCTGACCCCGAATGGAAACACTTTGCTGACCCCCAGCTTTTTTTTAAGTTTTATTTTTAGTTAAGTAATCTCTACACCCTACATGGGGTTAGAACTCACGACCCTGAAATCCAGAGTCACATGCTCTTCTGCAGAGCCAGCCAGGCGCCCGTCCTGACCGTGCTTTGGAGCGTAACCGACAGTTCCACAAGTTATGTGAAGAATCTTGATTATCATAACATATAATATGAACAAGGATTTCACTGTAATAAAGACAAGATAAACAAATTTTATGGAAAAAATACAAGGTAAATTCCCCATTATGTATGTCCTTATGTTATTATTCATCTAAATATTGTTGGCCCATCAAAAGAATAACCAGGGGCGCCTGGCTGGTTCAGTCGGTAGAGCATAGGACTCTTGATCTCGGGGTCATGAGTTTAAGCTCCACCTTGAGAGTGGAGCCTACTTAAAAAAAAAAGAATATCCAGATGTGCATAATCACTATTAAATTTAGTCTTCAATATCTTGCTGACTTTCAAAAGTATAAAAAATCACTTGATACATATTCATTGATCTTTTGTTATAAAGGTGTCATTGTCAGGGTAGGAGATGGAACATAGAGCATATTTTAATAATTTGTTGCCCTGACTTATGATTTTTAATTATTAGGCATATGTTATACAGGCCTCTGTTAGTATGCTTGTTCTGGGACCCTCAGATGTTAGGGGGCACAGGCAGAGGGTTGGTGAATGTGTCAACAATTGATTGTCAGGAGCCAGTTTTTGGTCTGTTGGAGTCCTGTGCTCTGAGCAGTCTCTGAGAAATGTTGCCAACACCTGATGAGACGAGCGGAGCCCACCTGCCTGCAAGCCACCACAGGGCATTGACACAGAACACAGTAAAGCACCTGCCGTGGATTGCGTGGTGTCCCCTCAAACTTCATATATTGCAGCCCTCACCCCCAATGTGGCTGAATTTGGAGATAGGCTTTTCAGGAGGTCAAGAGATTAAATGAGATTGTAAGGATGGGGTTCTAATCCTATAGGACTATGGTCTTGTAAGAAAAGAAAGAGATCTACTATCTCTTTCTGTCTCTTTCTCTTCCTCTCCCACCCTCTGTCCCTCCCTGCTCCCTCCTCCCCATCTCCTGCCTTGTAAGGACACTTTGAGAAGGTAGCCATCTGCAAGATGGGAAGACAGCTCTCACGGAAGCCAATCTTGCCAGAACCTTGATCTTGAACTTCGCAACTCCAGAACTGTGAGAAAATTAATTTCTGTCGTTTAAGTGCCCCAACCCCTGGGCCCGTCTGTGTTTTGCTCTTACAGCATGCAGAGAGGACTACCGTGTGTCTGAAGCCAGGATGCAGGCGTTGAAGAGGGGAGAAACGAGCCTGAGGAGGGGCAACCTGCATAGCCCAGTCATTAGCTCACTTGGTGAGTGGGGGCTGGTTGTGTCTAGAGGCTACTACTAGGCTTTATCTACTTCTTCTAGTCTCCTTCAGACTGGCAATGTGTGTAGCCTCCAGAGTGAGGTGTAGACTGTGGTCTTAGTCAGTTGATTGCCCCACAGCCTGCCAAATAAATGGTATTGTATGTTATTAACTCCTTTTCTTTGTCATCTCCGCACCATCCCTCCAGGAAGCCTTCGGGCGGGTATTTGGGCAGAGAGGAAGACCGGATTCCTCCACGGTGACTTTGTTGAACGTGAAGGAAAAAAACCTCGCAGGAGCCCAGATCCAGCTTTTCCCTGGGGGACAATGGCTGGGAAGAAATGATAAATGGCCCTATGGGGGCAAAGACATCTGCTTCTCATCAGTCCCCTTCATGTGGCTGGAGGATCTTGGCTCGCCATCAGGGCATGTCTACCCAGCAACTCTTTGTTGCCTAGAAGTAAGATGAGTCTGATTATTTTCAAACCAGGAGGAGAGAGCAGTGATGGAACCTATGTGGATTCGTGCTTGTGGTGGGAAGAAACTGGGTCAGAATCTTGGTGGGGAGACCTTGGTTCCCTGACAGAGAGGTGTGGCCGGAGGTGAGAGTAGCACAAGGAGCCGTTGTTTTCTTTGAGCACAGTCTCTCAAAGAAACAGCTTTGCAACCACAGGTTGACCTGTCTGCAGTTAAAACCTTGAGAAGACAGAGGAGTGAGTATTCCATGTGAAAGCAAGACTATGATGCCCATAATAAGATAGGGAAGCCAGGCAATCACAATGAACAATGAGCTACCACTGAACATTAGGATAGCTATAATTAAAGAAATGAGATAAACAGAAAATAACAAGTGTTGACAAGGATGTGGTGAACCTATCCTGGCAGCATGAAATGATTGGGTAGTTCCTCAAAAAGTTAAAATTAGAATTACCATTTGATCCAGCAGTTCCACTTCTGGGAATGTAGCCCAAAAACTGGAAAGCTGGGACTCAAACGGGTATTCGTATGGCCATGTTCACAATAACGTTACTCACAACAGCCAAAACATGGAAGCAGCCCAGTGGTCATCAACAGATGAATAGATAAGCGAAATGTGCTCTACATGTAAAATGGACTGTTACTCAGCCTTAAAAAGGAAGACAATTCTGACATACATTAAAACATGGATGAACCTTGACTCTATTGTTCTATATAGAGTTCTATATAAGGTTCTATATAAGGTTCTATAACCTTGATTATATTATGCTAAAATAAACCAGTTGCAAAAGGACAAATACTATATGATTCCACCTATATGAGGTACAGAGAGGAGTGAATTTCATAGAGATGGAAAGTAGCATGGGGATCACCAGGAGCTCAGGGGAACAGGAATGGGTGGTGGGCTCCGAGTTCCCATTTGGCAAGATGGAAAATGTTCTGTGAATGGATGGCGGCTTTTGCTGCACAATGGTGCGAATGTACTTGATGTCTCTGAGCTGTACACTTCAAAATAATCAAAATGGGAAATTTTATGTTATGTATCTTTCACCACGATTTTCTCAAAGGAGAAGAAGAGAGGGCAGGCAGAAGGAAGTACCTTTTTCCCATGCCATGCCATTCCTTGGTTGGCTTCTCTGGATGTCACAACCTGCCCTGAGTTGGACCCTGATTACAGTCACTTGTGGAGCCTTTAAAAATAACAAGGATTGGGGCTCCTGGGTGGCTCAGTTGGTTGGGCAACTGCCTTCGGCTCAGGTCATGATCCCGGAGACCTGGGATCGAGCCCCACATCAGGCTCCCTGCTCGGCGGGAAGCCTGCTTCTCCCTCTCTCACTCCCCCTGCTTGTGTTCCCTCTCTGGCTGTGTTTCTCTCTGTCAAATAAATAAAATCTTTAAAAAAAATAATAAGGATTATAAAGTCAGAATCTCTGGAGTAGGATCCCTGGGCATGGATATTTTTTGGTCTTTTTTTTTTTAAAGATTTGTATTTATTTATTTTTCAGAGACGGCACAAGCATGGGGAGTGGGAGGCCAAGGGAGAGGGAGAAGCAGGATCCCCCCCGTTCCGAGGAAGGGGCCCAATGCTCAACTTGATCCCAGGACCCTGGGATCATGACCTGAGCTGAAAGCAGACACTCAACTGACTGAACCACCCAGGTGTCCCTTGGTATTTTCTTTTTAAGTAGGCTCCATGCCCAGCATGAGCTCAACATGGGGCTTGAACTCACCACCCTTAGATGGAGACTGAGCTGAGGTCAAGAGTCGGATACTTAATCGGCTGAGCCACCCAGGGGCCCCTGGGCATGGATGTTTTTGTAAAGGCTGCCTAGGTGATTCTCCTGTGCAGCCAAGAGTGGGGAACTACTCCCTTAGATACTGTCTGCAGACCCCTGTAACTCATATTTCAACATTTTTGATGGTAAAATATACTTGACATAAAAGTTACCATTTAAACATTTCACTTTATTATTTTTTAAAGATTGTATTTATTGGGTGTTTGGGTGGCTCAGTGGGTTAAAGCCTCTGCCTTCAGCTCAGGTCATGATCCCAGGGTCCTGGGATCGAGGCCCGCATCAGGCTCTCTGCTCAGCAGGGAGCCTATTTCCTCTGCTCTCTCTGCCTGCCTCTCTGCCAACTTGTGATCTCTCTCTCTGTCAAATAAATAAAATCTTTTAAAAATTGTATTTATTTATTTGGCAGAGAGAAAGCACAAGCAAGGGGAGCCACAGGCAGAGGGAGACGGAGAAGCAGGCATCCCTGCTAAGTAAGGAATCCCATGCAGAGCTCAATCCCAGGACCCCAGGACCATGAGCTGAGCGGAAGGTAGACATCTAAGCCACTGAGTCACCCAAGCATACCTAACCATTTTAAAGTACAACTCAAGAACACAGAGTACGTTTGTGTTGTGTGAAGTTATATGCCACCATCTAGTTCTAGAACTTTTCCATCACCTCAGGAGCAGACCAGACGCCCATTAGAAGTTATTCCCCAATCATCCCTCCCCCAGTCTTTGGCAACTACCATTCTACTTTCTGTCTCTGTTAAATTTGTCTATGCTAGATATTTCATGTACGTGGAATCACATAAGGTCTGTCCTTCTGTGTCTGGCTTATTTCACTCAGTGTGTTTCCAAGGTTCGTCCATATCGTGGCATGGATCACTACTTTGTTCCCTTTTTATGGCACCATAATATTCCATTGTATGGCTAGACCACATTTTGTTTATCCCTTCATCTGCCGATGGGCACTTGGGTTGCTTCCACCTTTTGGCTCTTGGAAATACTGTCACTGTGAACGTGGGCATGCAAGTATTTGTTCACGTCTCGGCTTCCAGTGCTCTTAGGTGTAGACCTCAGACTGGAATCGATGGTCCACGTAGCAACTCTACGTTAAGCCTTTTGAAGATCCACCGTTTTACATTCTCACCAGCAGTGTAGGAGGGGTCAAAAAGATGGCGGCAATTCGCCCTACACTATCAGGTCCCTGGTGTTTAGGGAAGGCGCTGGCTCATACTTATTCTTGAGCCACTTCCCTTTGGGTCCTGTCTTCATACTTTTTAAAATCGTGTTAAGAAATAAATCTCCTCCTCTTTTTAAACTAAGCCTTACCATGGCGGTCCCACCTTGGAAGTCTTTCAGTCCCTAAAAGTGTTTGGAGGAAGCCCAAAGCACTGAGAAGGCTGCTCAGCACCTCCCCAGTTCCTGTCTCAGAACTCCACTTGCCCTCAGGCAAGGTCAGGCGTTACCCTGGTGTTCAGCCCTTAGCCTAGCTTCCCTTTGGCACTGGCCCCGCGCATCTGAACAAGCAGGTCTCCCAAGGCCTGGAGCGAAGCCTTCCCAGCCAAGCAGCAAGGCAGCCTGGCACAACGCCTTCTCCTGCCTTCTGGCCTCCTAATATGCTTTGCATTAAAGTACCCATTTTGGCTTTGCCTTTGAGTCAGTTCTCGGGGGAGCAATAAAAGATGAGCCATTAACATATGGCCCATGGAAATGTTGAGGACAGAGAAATGACTATAATTCATTCAATTTAGTCCTTTTCGGCACTTTTCCCATACACCAGCATCACTTGTGGTGACAAGCATCCTAATCCCTTCCCTCTCTTGGTCTCAGTTTCCCTATCTACCAAAACAAGCAGGGAATCTTCAAGAAGCACTTCCAACTCTAAATACTGCATGAGTAAGGTCTAGGCAGAGCCTGGCTCTAACTAACTCCGGGCACCCGCTCGGTGTGATGGAGTGATACATTGGGAGATATTTTCTTTCCCAGGTGAAATAGTATGAAATCAATTTGTTTTATAATGATACCAGGCTCAAACCCTCCAAAATTGAGTTCCACCTTGGATCTGTTGTAGGATAAGGTTTTATTTGCAGAATTTTTGTGTGACCTTTTTCGAGGCAGAACATTGTGTTGGGGGGGTGGGGTGGGGGAGTGGGAAATGGGGGTGGGAAATGTTGGATTGTGATTAACCAGATAATGAACTCCGTCTGCTTTTAATCAGCCCCTTCCTGTTCTCCCAGACCTCTAAACTTTTAATATTAATGGAAACAGATTTGAATTCTGGAAAGAACTATTCTGGAAAATAATTGGATATTTACTAGGTGAAAAGTGAAATTGTGCAGGCATTTCATAGGGTTTGGTATTTGACAGGTGCCATTTTTCTTTCCAATGTCTTGCATACCTCTGTTTTATAAACCAATATGGATAGTGGCATAAAAAGATTACAGGTTTACATGGTGGTGAGGCCTGGGAATATGTTCAAGGAGTTGGGGGTTGGTGGGTAGAGAGAGAGAACTTCAACTGGGGACAAAGCTGAAGTGCTGGAATTAGTAAGGCATAATTATTTGAAGGCCAAGAATGATGGGTCTTTAAAGGAAATAGAGCCATGTTCATAAATGGGGATTGCACCGAGAGAGAGAGAGAGAGAGAGAGAGAGAGAGAGAGAGAGAGAGAGAGATGTTAGTGGAACTTACCTATGGAAGTCTGACTCCATCTAGGACAGTAATGACACCCTTGGTTTCCAAAAGGACTTTGTAGCTACATGAAGTAGGAAGGCACTAGAAGGGAGTGGGGAGCTTTTATTGAAACATTGGGCAGGCCTCTCCAGGGTTTTAGGCAAGCAGAACAAACTCTAGGCAGATCTGCTAGGAAGGGAAGAAGGAGGGACGCCCCCAGTGGGTTGACTCAGCCCCCTGCGTTCTTTGCCTTGAGACTCTCTCACTCCAGTTGTTACTGCCGGGGGCATCGCTACCCCCACGTGTTTCTCTTTTGTGTTTCTCCTTTAATGATCTGGCCCTAGTATGGACAAAGCACATTTTAAAAAATCCCTCTAGATGTTGTTGGATCAGGCAGATATGTGACGAATTATTCTGCTCTCCATGAAGGAGAGAACCCAAAGGAATACTTCACAGAGTGCACAAGCAGGCTTCCTGCCTCGATATTCCCTGATGTTACCATAATTTACTTGTAGTCCTGAATAACTGGGACTTTACCAGTATCTTAGCTGCTCTTTCGTCCTTCTGGCTCCCTCATAGTCTCCACACGGTGGCCGCCATCTTATTTCCCACAAGAGAGTGGGAGCATCCAGTCATCTTTTCCTTTCTGGGCTTGTTTTCACAGCCTTATTTTTTTCCTCCCTCAAATTGCTGGTTCTAGTTTTCAGGCTGTAGGATGTTCCTCATGTTCCATCGATCGGCAGGATGAGGTGTGTTGTCTTTCATCTGTGAGTGTGATGTTGGCCACAGGCAAGCCTGGGCAGGAAAGTCTGGACTGCTCAGTGCACGTTGAGCCACTGCCTGGAGAACAAAAGAACCTCACACTCACTGATGAAATAGCATATTTAGATTTTAAGGGAGACAGAATTACTTTGCAGGATTTTATTCATATTCTTTAGGGAGGACTCTCTAGGAGACTTAGGAGAGTCTCCCAATCATAAAAAATGGCTTTCTTCTGCGAAGGAGTCTTGGATGGCCATATATATCATTCAGTCTTTTCAAATATTTGTAGGTAGTTAGTTGGAGCAAAAGATGAAATGTTTTAGCTTCTGCAAATTCATGAAGAATACAGTGCATTTTCAGCTTATCTTGGAAACTAGGCCTTTCAGACCACTGTTCTTGCAGATGTGGAAATTGAGGCCAATATAGAGGAAAGAACTTGTCAAAGTCAGTCAGTAAATCACCACCAGAGCCCAGACTAGCCTCCAGGCTGCTTGAGAATGAGGGCAATGCACTGCCAAGTAATGAACTTTGGGGTCCAAATTAAGGCAAAAGAATTAAGCCTTTGACTTAACACAGAGATCAAACCCAGGACCAAGAACATTAAAATGTTGCTTTCTAATCTGTGGTTCTAAAGGCCCCCGACTAGTACAGGACCCTGAGCAAGAAAAGTTCTCTTTATTCCCACCTGTTTCACCCTCATCACCTAGCCTCCCCTGGTTATAGCCAAAAGCTAGTCCCTGCTAGAAAATTTCTATTATTTTCTCCTCCAGCTATTGCTTCCACTTCTCTAAACTTATACCAGACATTGTGTTCATTCCATAAAATTCACAGAAAGTACGTCTGCGGAGAATTGGGCTGAGATGAAAAGGAGAGGACGAGGGGGGAGGTGGAATTTCCTTGAATCCATAGGCCAAGCTCAATCAACCAAACACAGCAGCTTGGGCTATATTTTCTGAGTGCTCATCTTCAATACACTACTTGGAGAGACCTGATGTTGACCAGATCCCCTCCAAGGAGCACCTCCGCTGGTCTGCAAACTTCTCACTCTGCCAAAACCCAGTGGAAGAAACCACTGCTCATTTTGCAGTTGAAATAATAATACAGCTTATCTATGTGCCAGTGATTCATTCCGGGGAACATCTATGGCATTTTTTTTTTTATTGAGGCAAAAGTCACATAGCATGACATTAACCATTTCCAGTGAACAGTTCAGTGGCGTTTAGTACACTTGTGATGTTGAGTAGCCACCACCTTTATCTAGTTGCAGAGTATTTCCATCCCATTCCCCTCTTTTCCTGTCTCTGGCAACCACCAATCTTCATTCTTTCTCTATTGCTTTACCTATTCTGGATATATCATATAAATTGAATCATACACTATGTGATCTTTGTGGTCTGGTTTCTTTCACTCAATGTAATGTCTCTAAAGTTCATCCAAATGGTAGCATGGATTAATAACACTCCATTCCTTTTTACGGCTGAATAATATTTCACCATCTGGGTATTCTGCAATATGTTTATTCCATCATTCATTGATGGGCCTTTGGGCCATCCACCTTTTGGCTATTGTAAGTAGTACTGCTTCTGAATATGGTGTGTACATGTGTGTGCTTCAGGAGCTGTTTTCAGGCTTTGGGGTATATATCTAGGAGTGGATTTCTGGGTCATGTAGTAATTCTAGATTTAACTTTTGAGGTACCGTATGGTAAATTTTTAATATCATTCTGACTTCTCCCGATCCCTTGACGATCTCCTTATATTCCCTCACTCAACAGCTGGTAAATCCTCAGGGGATATTAACTCATTTTATTTTACTTTTTAAGATTTATTTATTTGAGAAAGAGAGTGGGGGAGGGGCAGTGGGAGAGGGAGAGAGAGAATCAGAGAATCTCAAGCAGACTCCCCACTGAATGCAGACCCCGAGGCAGGGATCCATCCCATGACCCTGAGACCATGACCTAAGCTGAAATCAAGTCAGGTGCTTAACTGAGCCACCCAGGCACCTCTTGACTGATTTTAAACTTAGTCATCTAGTCTAAAATTAGTCAAATATAGCTTTTCAAGTAAGTTTTACTGCAGATTCATCATTGAATGCTTTCAAAACCAAACAGGAAATTCTTTTTGGATTTCAGACCAGCATTACCTACTAGAACTTTTTGCATTGTCCAGTAGGGTAGCCATTAGGCACATGTAACTACTGAGCATTTGAAACATGGCTGGTGAGACTGAAGAAATTAATTTTAAATTTCATTTTATTCTTGTTATTTTTTTACTAAAAGTCAAACTTAAATACCCACCTGTGGCTAGTGGCTATCGTAATTATGGCACAGCATCCCCAATCCTTTTCAGCAGAATAAAAGCTGAAGCTTATTCCCAAATAGCAGCAATTTTTCACATTACTGAAACATGATGATATGTTTGGACATGATGAAAAATAAATTTACTTTTCTTTATAGATATCAAGCGTAAATACCCCATGCTAGTAAAGTTGGCGCAAAAATAGTATTTTTAAACAGTGTTTGCGGTGGTATAAAATTTTTTCAACAAGCACTCATTCATGCCTGCATTCATTTATTTATATTATTCAATCAGTGTTTTAGTTGAATGTCTATTATGTGCCAGGCAGCGTGCTATGTGCTGAGGACACAGAGATGACCAAGACATTATCCCTCCCCTTGAAAGTGCACAGTCAAGTAGTCAGGTAACTACAAAATAACAATACGATGTAATGATAATGGTTTTCATTTTTTTAAAAAAGATCTACATATTTATTAAAGAGAGTGTGCACCGGGGTGGGGGGCGGTGGTGGGGAAGGGCAGAGGGAGAGAATTCAAAATAGACTCCCTGCTGAGCGTGGAGTCCAATGTGGAGCGCAATGCGGGGTGCGATCCCACATCCCACAAGATTATGACCCATGAGATCACCGTCCGAATGGAAACCAAGAGTCCGACTTCACCAACTGAGCCGTCCAGGCGCCCTGATCATGGTTTTCATTGTTTTGAGCACTAGGTCCATGCTAAGGACTTTGTGCATGTTATTTCATTTAATCCTCACAATAGTCTTTTGAGTCAGCCTCATTTTACAGACAAGGAAGCTGTGGCTTAGGCAAGTTAAAGAAGTTGACTCCTCGTGTTCCCCTGTGAATGCCGTAACTGAGGTCTATAAGAGATACACTTCCTCCACAAATAAGGAAGCAATTCACTATGCACGGAGTGTAAGTAGGAGTGGAAGGAGGGAAACTGAGCTGGATTTAGAAGGATGAGCAAGAGGTATGCCTAACAACGAGCCATTTGGTTCTGTAGCTTTGACATTTTTTTTCATGTGATTGACCCAGCAGCTCCACTTAAGAAAGGAATATCCAAACGTAAGGGGAAAAAACCCTACATGAATGAGGGTGTTCATATGTCTATTATTTATAATACTGAACAGCTGGAAACACCTGCAGGTGTAATGGCAGGGGAATGGCTAAATGAAATATGGTTTCACTACTCCATAGAATATTGATGCAACCCATGACAAAACTTGCAATGATAATTAAAAAGACTAAGGTACAATACCAAAAATATACAGTGTATGATGTCAAGTGATAAAGGCAGAACACCACATTGTATATTCACTACGAATGCAATTACGGAGGACATGATTATGTACGGACAGGGCTACAAAGGCCTTACCTACACGCACAAAGAGTGGCATTCAGGCCGTGGCATCCGGGTAAGAGTTTATTTTGTTGTTGATTCCAATTTTTGTGTAATATTATTTTATCTTTTACTATAAAATAAGTGGAAATTGTAAAAGGAGACATCTAGCCTTTTTCCATGGCTTTACTCTGACTTTTACTTGTTCCAAATAGTCATTTTCACTGGAAAATGTGAGATTCCTTTTAAAATGAATCAAATATGGAAAATATTGTGTGGTCCATTTTGTCTTAGCCAACTCAGAATTGGTCTCCGGGTAATGAAAGTAAGTTGAGAACTGTTTTCTTTGCACATGTTTGAGCGGTCTTGATTTCCTTGTGATGTGCAGCAGAGATCACATTGCTCTCAAACACTGGCTGGTGTTTATGAGACCATGAATCTGGAACAAGAGAACTTGGGAGTGACAGTCATTCCATATTTAAAGTGTCTTTCTCCTGGGACCAAAGTTGGACTCTGAGTATATTTCCTTTTCATTTATGCGATGACATTAATATAAATCCAAGTCTTGATGTTGATGATGGGCTGCTGTTGATGGACAAATGTGGGACGGAGAAGGAAGTGTTTGTTTTTCTTAAGTTGTTGGGGTGATAGGGGCGCCTGGGTGGCTCAGTTGGTTAAGCGACTGCCTTCGGCTCAGGTCATGATCCTGGAGACCCGGGATCGAGCCCCACATCGGGCTCCCTGCTCGGCAGGAAGCCTGCTTCTCCCTCTCTCAGTCCCCCTGCTTGTGTTCCCTCTCTGGCTGTGTTTCTCTCTGTCAAATAAATAAATAGAATCTTTAAAAAAAAAAAAAAGTTGTTGGGGTGATAGAACTATACAAATACAACCACAATAATGCTGACCTCTTGGCACAATCCGAGGTAGGGCTTTGAGGCACAGTCCCATTTCCTGTGGGACTATGTCAAGCCTGAAATAGGCAATACAAAGGTTGCATTTTTGTTCAGGGTTTATTTCTCGACTGTGAGGCTTGGCATGACGTGGAGGGCAGGGGGACACAGACCGAGCCTCAAATCCTGGCACACCCATTTGCTGGCTGTATGACCTTGGGCAAGTTACTTTACCTTTCCATGTCTCAGTTTTCTCATCTGCAAAATGGGAACAGTAATAGAGCCACCTAATAGGTCTGTTTTCAATATTAACTGAGACAATGCATAGTGCTTAGTTTAGTATGTGGCACAGTAATAGCTTAATAAGTGGTGAATCCTGGGGCTCCTGGCTGGTTGAATCCATGGAGTGTGTGACTCGATCTCCGGGTTGTGAGATCGAGCACCACCCTGGGTGTAGAGATGACTTAAAAATAAATAAATAAACGGTAAGTGCTATTACTTGCATGTACAAGATACCATGCTAAGTGATAGGCTGTTTCCTTGTCTTTTTCTTCCATTACATTACAAAAGGAATTATGTGCGACTTGTTCGCCCGCGTAGCTCCAGGCCCTAGCATATGGTTTGGGACACAGCAGTTGCTCAAGAAATATTTGTGGAGAGGCGCCTGGGTGGCTCAGTCTTTTGGGTATCTCTCTTCAGCTCGGGTCATGATCCCAGCCCCACATCGGGCTCCCTGCTCGGGGGGGGGGGGGGGAGGAGAGTCTGCCTCTCCCTCTCCATCTGCCTCTCCCGTGGCTCATGCTCTCCCTCTCTCTCTCTCTCTCTCTCTCTCTCTCTCTCTCTCTCTCAAATAAATAAATAATCTTTTTTTTTTTTTAAAGAAATATTTGTGGCTATTCTGTATTCTTTAATGAGATGGT
>PITA01004111.1:28069-41601 GCA_004023965.1 Spilogale gracilis | reverse complement strand
GAGCAAGGGGAAGGTGTCAGCTGTGGCCTTTCTTGTGTTCCAAGGTAGGGCAGGGTGAACAGTTTCAGCTTGTTTGACTGATGTCCATGGGCTTTGGGCTCCAGGAGCGGGCACCAGCTGTCTGCCCCTTCCCCCCACTGGCCCTGGGGTGATTAAGGCCGAGGAATAGTGTCACCGGGGGTGTAGGGCCCAGACATTGGAATGGTCAGTTTGCTTATCAAAGGCATACTCCTGGTTAGGTCCTTGGCTTTTTCTAAGAACTGGCTACTCCGGAAGGGGCAGTCTGTCCCCAGCCAGAAATGTTTTCTAAAATGTGGAAACATGATAATATACAGACAATTAAAATTCGTTTTAAACAATGGAATGAATCTGATGATAGCCTAGTGCCTTTTGGAAATACCAGGAAGCATGAGATGTAGTCCCTGACATTCAGGAGCTTACAGGTATGCTGGGGAGGAGTGGGAAGGGGACAGGAGAAGTAGCTAGGTCTCTGGGGGTTTGAAGGAACAGGCAGTGGATTCAAAACCAGGAAACCAGGCCTTTTTTTTAAAATAAGCTCTAGGCCCAACATGGGGGGCTCAAACTCATGACTCTGAAATCAACAGTCGCATGCTCTACCAACTGAGCCAGCCAGGTGCTACAGGGAAACTGTATCTTGAGTGTTAGTTCTCCTTATCAACTCTGTGGCCTTTGGAATGCCAATTCAACTTTCTGAGCCTCAGTTTCGTCAACCCTAAGATGGGAAGAATAATAGTAAATTCAAAGCTCACTAAGTAGTATGAATTTATTTGACAAATGTATATGAATGTGCTTTGTGAACTGAAAAGCAGTGTATATAACTAAAGAGGTATTATTATTCTAAATAGCAGCAGAACAATGCTGGGGATGGTTAGTTTCAGATAGGCGGAACTTACTCTCTCTGAAGGATATGGCAGGTGGGAAAAGAGAAAAACCCCAGCCCCACTGTTAGTTAGATTTACCAGTATTATATTGGCTTGTGAGTTAAAAAATGATATTCCTGATTCTTCACACTTTACAGATAGAGGATAAGCCCTAGGAAATGATTTGCATTTTATCACGTCTAATCTCTGCCTAAATTGTTTCTAAGATTGAGGCAATCGGTTGGAAATTCTAGGGACTGACCAATTTTTCCTTCTGCTGCAGTAATGAATGATATCAAAGCCAATTTGGAAGTGTGGTATTGATATTAAAGTTTGGAGGGTTTTTTTATGTCCATTTTCAAGTCCCTCCCCTTGTCCTCAGCCTCCCAAAGTACTCTTCACACTGTTTTAGTGCATAAGCTCTGGTAGGAGTACCAAACTGATTAACCCAGAGAATGGGAAGGAAAAGCGGATGCATAGATAGGTACAGAGGAGTTCTAATGTTGACTTGGTTACTGGGCAAAGGAGAAGCAGGGAGAAAGAGAGAGAAAGAGATTGTCAGGGGGCAAGAATTCCTGTCCCCTCAAAGGTCCTTCTAGCTGGACTAAGGAACAAACTGACATGGGACAGATGAACAGAAAATCAAATTTAATAAGTGGGTGTATGGGGAATCCATCTAGACGTGGAAATTCCAAAGGTGGGCAGAAAGAGGTCTATACGTCATCCTGAACTAAGGAGAAGGGGCTAGGGGTCTGGCACTGAGGAGGAAAGGAATGCATTTCACAGGGCAATAGGAAGAGCAGATATCGCTATTTAGATATTTGGCCTGCCATCCAGCTAGGTCACTCAGATAAAATGTACCTGTGCTAATAGCCCTTATCCTTTGAGAGGTCCCCAGTTTAGAATCTTCTGTGCGGTTAGGGGAAGACAGAAGTTTCCCTGGAGCTGGCAGGGTCTCAAGGGCTTTCAGTTGAAAAAAATCCATAGAGGCCACTTTCAGGCAACAGGCTTGAGTAGTGGAGACCCGAGTGAGGGAGAAGGGCCCTCGGTGGCCACAGGGCCAAGTGTACACAGCCTTACTAGGGGACCCACCTAAAAATAGCCTAGCTGACCCATGGGCTACTTACAACCGGGCACAGGCACCAAAAAAGGAAATTCCATACATTCCCATACCTCATCACTCCCCTTTTCCTCATAGATATAGCCTCCCACCGCCCCCCCATGCCTCCTGCCCACTGCTCCCTCGCAGTGTATTCTCGAAACTTCGATGGTGATCTGCCGTTGCTGTTGGAATCACTAGTCCGGCGCTCGGTGTTTGGTCCAGGAGGAGCGGCTCTGACGACTCTCCAGCACAGGCACCACGGGCTTTTAAGCTGTGGCATCAACCATTTTTCTGATATGTTCAGAAAAGTCAACGCTGCCGCCAGTGGAACTGCGCCATCCCTTCAACCTGCCTCAGTTTTTCTTGTCTCCACCCTTGGGCTCTCATTCTCTCTTCCGCTTAGGGTGTTCCACTTACTCCACGACACCTCTTAAAATCCCACCCCGCCCACAAGGCCAGGTTCAATCTCACCCCCACTTCCTGTTTCCTCCCCTCTCTTCAGAGCTCTTCCTGTGCTGCATATGCAGTGTCACGCTCCGGTCCCATCCCCCAGGGCTTTGCGTTCTTCCCTGAGAGCGGGTGCCAGGTAGTTGCTCCGGTGGTGCCCCAAATAGAGGGGCCTGGCCAAGAGGGCAAATGGGGGCCAAAGCCAGGCACCGTTTCCAATTTACACAGAGATACTGCGTGTGAGCAGTTCTGGGATACACAGACAGCTTCTTGAGGGCAGGGACTAGGTAACAGGCATCTCTGTGCCTCCCCTAGAACTTTGGTCAGTGCTCCTTGGAGTCCTCCTCCTCCTCCCCCTTCACTGATGGTTGATTTTGTGTGTCAGCTTGACTGGGTTAAGGGATGCCCGGATAGCTGACAAAACTTTATTTCTGAGTGTGTCTGTCAGAGTGTTTCTGGAAAAAGATTGGTATATGAATCAGTGGACAGAGTACAAAAAGATCCGTCCTGACCAATGTGGCCAGGCATCACCTACTCCATTGAGGCCCCAATAGAACAAAAAGGCAGCTGAAGTGCAAACGCTGTCTCTCACTCCTTGAGCTAGGATGTCTGCCTTCTCCTGCCCTTGGGCCTTGGAGCTCCTGGTAGGGACTTGGACTGAATCATACCACCAGCGTTCCTGCTTCTTGGGCTTGCGTGGGTCCCCAGTGTGGCATAGCTCAGCCTCCAAAGTCCCAGGAGCCAATTCCTATAATAAATCTCCTCTTATGTTTCTGTATGTGGACCATTCATTCTGTTTCTCTGGAGAAGTCTAGTACACTTTCTGACCCATCATATCTGATTTATCACCCTGTCCTGTCGACTCTACTTCATAAATAATCTCTTAAATCTACCCATCTCTGAATTTCCTTTGCTGCCCCCTCTAAGGTATCACCATCCTGGGGCATCTGGCTGGCTCAGTCAGTAGGGCACATGACTCTTGGTCTCAGGGTCGTGTGGTCGAGCCCCACGTTGGGCATAGAGCTCACCTAAAAACAAAGCAAAACATACCAAACAACAATAAAACAGATTTTAAAAAAAGCTTCTCAGCCTCCTGTCTTTCTCTTCACATTCTCTTCACAGCTGCCATGTAATCTAAAATAGAAAATTGGTCATATCACGTCCCATAGCCATACTTTCATGATCGGTTTCTACTCCAGCTCCATCTCTCTCTCCCCAACTTCCCCTTCCTGCCCCGGACTGGACATCACATTCTCTAGTATCGTAAATTAACCCCAAGTCCAGCTCAATGTTCATCCTAGATGCTCACATGTGCACACGGCCTGCATTTCCCCTCTTACACTTCATGGCAACTGTGCATTTATGTCTCTGTCTCCTCCACTAGACTTTGGGGGTCTCAGAGGGCAGCAAGCAAGTCTGTCTTATTTATGGTTATTTCCCTCCCCTATCTCTTCCCACAGTGCTTGATACGGTGAGAGCCCATTGTCGTTTGTTGAGTGAATACTTGAGCTCCAGAAATTCATTTGTTCTCATCTGGGAGAGCTTTTTATTTTTTTTTAAAGATTTATTTCAGGAAGCAAGAGTGGGGAAAGGGCAGAGGGAGGGGGAGAGATGGGCTCTAAAGCAGACTCTCCGTCGAGCACGGAGCCTGACACTGGGCTTGATCTTATCTGAGATCATGACCTGAGTGGAAATCAAGAGTCGGGTGCTTAACTGCTGAGCCACCCAGGCACATCCCTCCCAAGGAGACCTTTTTTACACATGAATTCAAATGCTACCAGTGATAAATTTAACTTCATAAAAGAAAACAAAATTAAAGGACTGGCTATTGTTCACCAGCAGTAAGTATAATGGTATATACCTAGCCACACGGATTCAGATATATAGATCAGAATGAAGACTGTTGCGGGGAGGTGGAGGGTGGGGGATAAAAAGAAAACAAAACCCCCCTCATCGTTTGAATTTAGACAGTGCATCTAGGAAATCATCCCCACCCCATATTTAAGCATTCTTTTAACTGTTTACTCCGTCGCTACAGTTTCCTTGATTTGGTGGTGGTTGTTTTTTTCTCGTGGTTTATAATACCTTCAGCCAAAGTGGCATTTATGAAGACCCCCAACCAGATGTGTTCTATCCATAATCTGAACTCTTCCATAAACACTTAGACGGTTCTCATTATGATACCAGGTGTTGCAGTGATGAAATTACATGACTTACCGTCTTCCTACTGTGTCAGCTCCTTGAGGATAGGGACTGTTTTCTTTCATTTTTGTAGCCCAGTCTGTTTTAGCAAACACTTAACATGTAGTAGTATCTAGGGCATGTATATTGAATAAATTGATGCAATAGTCAAAAGGATCCACCTTGAGAGCAAACAATTGTCTGCAGCTCAGGCCGTGGCCAAGACAGAACAACATCTCATGCGGTATAGAGGATGCAGCGTCTAATCTGATGGTCCCTGTTCTTGCCCGCAGCCATTGCTCTCTAGATGTTGTGCATAGCCCATTTATTTAATCGGAACTTAACTGCACTGAAAGGAACAAATGTAGGTGAATTGGACTGCATCGAAATTAAAAGCTTATATGCTGCAAAGGATACCATCAAGGAAGTGAGATAAGAACCCACAGAATGGCAGAAAATATTGGTTACGTCCTGTAACTGTTAAGGATTGAGCATCCAGAGTATATAAAGAACTCTTACAATGCAACGATAAAAAGACAACCCACCAAGGGGTGCCTGGGCGGCTCAGTCAGTTAAGTGTCCCACTCTTGGTTTTGGCTCAGGTCATGATCTCAGGGTTGTGGGATGGAACCCTGTGGCAGGCTCCCTGCTCAGTGCAGAGTCTGCTTGTCCTTCCTACTCTGCTTCTCCCCAACTCTCTCTCTCTCTCTCTCTCTCTCTCTCAAATAAACAAATCAGATCTTTTAAAAAAATAAATAAAACACAACCCACCCAATTAATACATGAGCACAGGGTCTGAATAGACCCTTTCTCGAAGAAGGTATACATATTTCCCACAGGCAAAAGTGGAACAGACATTTCTCAAAAGGAGACATCCAGATGGCTAACAGATATGTGAAAAGGTGCTCAATATCACTCATCATGAGGGAAACACAAATCAAAACCCTGATGAGATATCACCTCATACCTGTTAGGATTATTATGATGAGAAAGACAAAAGGTAACAAGTGTTGGTGGGGATGTAAAGAAGAAGAAACTCTTGTGCACTGCTGGTACGAATGGAAAGCGGCACAGCCATTATGGAAAATAGTACAGAGTTTCCTCAAAAAATTAAAAATAGAACTACCGTATGATCCAGCAATCCCACTTCTGGGTATATAGCCAAAGGAAATGAAGTCAGCAACTCGAAGAGTAATCTGCACTCCCATGCTCACTGCAGCACTATTCACAACAGCCAAGATATGGAATGATTCTAAATATCCATTGACAGATGAATGGATAAAGAAAAAAATATATATACAATGGAATATTATTCGTCTTTAAAAAGGAAAATCTTGCCATTTGTGACAATATGGATGAAACTGGAAGACATGCTAACTGAAATAAGCCAGATGCAGAAAACCAAATACTGGATGATCTTACTTATATAGGAATTCTAAAAATGTCAAGCTTATAGAAGTAGAGAGTAGAATGGTGGTTACCAGGAGAGGGGTGGGGGGTAAGAATGGATGGGGTGGGGGCAGGAAATGGGGAGATGTTTGTCAGTGGGGACAAAGTTTCAGTTTTGCAAGATGAATACATTCTGGAGTTCTAATGTACAATAATATGACTATAGATAACAACATTGTACTGTATATTTGGAATTTGTTAAGAGGGTACATTTTTTTAGAGATTTTGTTTTTAAGTAAACTCTACACCCAACGTGGGAATTGAACTCACAACCCTGAGATCAGGAGTCACATGCTCTACCAACTGAGCCAGCTGGACACCCTGAGGGGTACATTTTAAGTGTTCTCAGCACACACACAAAAGTGATAACTATGTGAGGTGATGGATGTGTTAGTTTCATTATAATGACTATTTCACATTGTATACTGTGTCAAATCAAGTTGTACATCTTAAACACATGTAATGTTTAATTGTCAACCATAACAATAAAGTCGAGAAAAATGTAAAGTTATATTCAAATTAGACTACCAAAAGAAGTGGTAACAACTGACTTGTCCATCAACTGGTGAATGGATGAACAAAATGTGGTATATGCTGACAAGGGAATATTATCAAACCATAAAAATAAAT
This sequence comes from Spilogale gracilis, assembly GCA_004023965.1. NCBI lineage: Eukaryota > Metazoa > Chordata > Mammalia > Carnivora > Mephitidae > Spilogale > Spilogale gracilis. The sequence continues at coordinate 34,911 of PITA01004111.1, read as the reverse complement.
GAAGTATTAACACATGTTACAGCTTAGATGAACCTTGAAAACAAGCTAAGGTACAGAAACACGTCAAAGAAGATCATGTAGACTGGTCCGAGTGCGGTGGTCTTTACAACTAATTGATCACAGCCAGTTACAGATTTCTTTGTTCCTTTCCACTCCCACTGCTTTGCTTGACCGACCTTAAAGAAAAAAAAAGATCATTGCACCTGGGTGGCTCAGTCGGTTGGGTGTCTGCCTTCAACTCAGATCACAATCTCAGGGTCCTGTCATCAAGCCCTACATTGGGTTCCCTGCTCAGTGAGAATTCTCCTTCTTGCTCTTCCTCTCCCTCTGCCCCTCTCCCCCAACTCCTGTTCTTTCTGTCTCAAGTAGATAAAATAATATCTTTTAAAAATAATGTAACATATTATTTCATTTATATGAAATGTCCAGAATCGGCAAATCTACAAATGCAGAAAGTAGATGAGGCATTAAGAACTCACTGACTAATAGGTAAAGGTTTCTTTCTGGGGCGATGAAGTTCTAAAATTCAACAGTGGCAGTGGTTGTACAGCCTTGGGAATGTACTAAAAGCCACAGAATTGTAGAATTCAGGAGGATAAAGTTTACAATATGTGAATTATATCTCAATAAAGCCGTTATTTAAAAAAAAGAAACAAATTTAAATTTCTTATCACCCCAATTAATTTCCAGTCCTTGTCAGTGCTTACACATATATTTTTTTGTATATTTATAATCAGTGAGTGTCCAGTGTTGCACGCCATGCTTTTTTCACTTAACGTCATTTCACATACCTCCCCGTGGGTCATATTAACCTAGTTTATATGTTTATCAATTTTAAAATAAAATTTAATCGAAGTGCACAAATCATATGAGTATAGCTTGGTGATTTGTCACAGAGTCACCCAACTACTTGTGGTTTTGCAGAGCAAAAATTACTTGCAGCATCATGTTGTATTATACTTTGCTTAGCTCGCTGCCTATTTGGGGCGACCTTTTGAGTTGTTTTTGATGGTTCAAAATTATAAAGAACCATGCTAGGATTATCTTTATATGTATTACTGCCCAATATATAGAGAATAACTCAAGTTATTTCTATATTCTCCAAATCAAGATTAATGGACCAAGGGTATGCCATATACCTATATACCACTTTTTCTAAAAATACAAATTAATTTCTAGTTCCATGAGCCATATGTAACTGTACCTAACTCATCACAGCTTGACAAACATTAGGTTTTCTCATTTTAATCTTTACTAGCTTAGTTACAAGGTGTATCATAGCACTTTACAGCTGTTTTGATTTCTACTCTGCCGTTGCCAGGGTGACTATTTATCTGCGGGGTAATTTTTTGTCTGTAGTTCTCAGGCAGAAGCTCCCCATCTCCTTTGGCCACTTTTCTAGTAGTATCTGGATGTCAATTTTGTGTCTTTTTCTCAATTGCAAATTTATTTTAATAGGGTGACCTCACCGATCATGTTTTCACATTTGTGTGTCCATCTTGCAGGTTTTAAAATATTTGTTTTATTTATTTAAATTGAAGTACAATTGACTATATTTTATGTCGCTGCAAAGATGTCTACTAAATGCGATAAATGATAGCCTCCATTTATGTGGCAAACTGTTTTCCCTCAGCTGGGGTAAAAATGTGAGTGCATTTTCTTCTTAATGTTTTTATTATACTTAAGTCTTTCATTCACCTGGGATTTATTTTACTCTATGATTTAAACTATAGCTCTTACTTTTATCTGTTAATTAAGTAGTGATTTCTTTTTCTATTACTGTTTCTGGTTTGCCAGATGTTGAATTATTAAATAATTAATTGTATTCTGGAGTATTAATATCCCTTGAGCATTTATTTATTTATTATTGTTTTAAAAGATCTTATTTATTTATTTGACAGAGAGAAACACAGTGAGAGAGGGAACGCAAGCAGGGGGAGTGAGAGAGGGAAAAGCAGGCCTCCCGCTGAGCAGGGAGCACGATGTGGGGCTCAATCCCGGGTCTCCAGGATCACGGACCCGAGCTGAAAGTAGACGCTCAATGACCGAGCCACTCAGATGCCCCTCCTTGAGCATTTAAAATCCAAGTATACATGTTGATGATTTGTTAAAAAATCTTAAAAGAAGGAGTCTACAATAATTGTGCTCTTTCAGAAGAATTTTTCTAACAATTGGTCAAAGTCTATAAAACTGCTTTCATATGTTTGGTGTTAAATTTATATACAAACATAGTTATCTTTACAATATTTGGTCCCTCAAGTATTATTTCTTCTTGGTAAATAGCATCATTTATTCATGTCCCTCTCTACTTCTTGGTATTGTGCTATTTTCTTTTAGTGTATTTTTTTTTCTCTCAAATTAAGCGAATGACTAAGTATTTAATATGTTGCCATCATCGTGAATCTCCTTTTTCATTATATTGTCTAGCTTGGTGTCACTCTTATCAGGAATGTAACTGACTTTTGTCATTTATCTTCTATTATACTACTTTGCTGAATATATTTATTTAATTTTTAATGAATTTTGCGTTGATGCCTGGGACTTCATTATATAATCCTGTCATTTGAGATGAGTGATATTTTTATTTCTTCCTTTCACATACTTATAACTCATTTTCAATCTTATTTTATTACCAAGTTAATTAAGACTGATGAGAAAGACATTCTTGTCATATTTATGTTTTTAATAGAGCGTCTCCAGTGCATCTGGCTCTTGATTTTAGGTGTGTATAATGATTCTGTTAAGAAAGATAATCTTTTGTATATCAACTACATTTCAATAAAAAAAATTATGCCAGGGAGTCCGCAACTCTCTTTTCACACTGAACATCATTTGTAGAATAAATAATTTACCTCAGGATAAAAAAATAAAGAAAAACTTCCATGCCTTTTTCTTTTGTTTAACCAATGGAAGTTTTGAATTTTGAGAAATGTTTCCTCACCGTCTTCCAAATACCAGGCCTCAGCTCTAACAGTCCCAGAGAGGCCTTCCACTCACCTCTGGCCACACTCTATCCTGTCACTCTGTTTTATTTTCCTCAGAGCTCTTGTCACCATATGAAACTTTTCTAGTTACCTTCTGCCTCACTGGCTTCCCTCCCCCATGAGAATGGAAGCTCCAAGAGTGCTGGGCTCTTCGCTTGTCTCCTTCACTGTTGCATCCTCAGTGCCTAGAATAGTGCCTGATACACATGCGGCACTTGATCGATATTTTTTGAAGGCATAAATGGGTATAATTTTATACTTTATCCATTAAAGTGATATGTTGAAAGTGCTTCTATGGTTGTAAGATTTTTGTACCTAGCTCACAGCAGTTTGGCTTTTTCCTCTTTGTTATATTATTTAGAATTTTAGTGTCCATTTTCATAAAACTAACCTGTACTTTTCTTTCCTGATATTGTTGTTTTTGAGTAGTTAAATAAAAACCATATTTGCCTCATAAAACAAGTTTGGTAGCATACCTTTTTCTATATTTTTACTATTTAACTTACTGGTTGTTTAATAGAAGAATTGTTTCTTGGAAAAATGCTCCAATGAATTGATCAGAGCCAGGTGCCTGATTTTACATTATTTTCTTTTATTTTTATTTAATGTTACATTTCAACTCTATTGAGGTATACTGACTACAATATTTGAGTATTCCTTTTTCTTTCATTTCTTTCATGAATAGTCTATTCACATTAACTTTCCTGTGTCGTAGTTGGTATTGTACATATTGTGTAGGTCCTCCTTCCTAGCTACTCAGTTACCACTTTCATTAGCATGTAGCTGTGTATGATAATAACTCACCCAATTCAATATTTAAGTCATTCAACAAATACTTTGGAATCATTGCCCTGGATTATGGTGGCACAAAAATGAGGAAGATGCATTTGATTGTAGAGTGTACTAGTTAGTCTCTTGTTTGTGGCCTCCTCAATCCCACCCCAATCCATTCTCTGTACTTCTCTGTGCCCTAGGAGTCTGACTTCTATACACTCAATTACCAAGGCTCTCCTTCCCTCTGGCTTCAGGTAGGATTCCATCTTTGGGAGGAATGGGAGACTGACATATTCATTCCCATGGCTTCCTGTCTTCTAGGCCTTGTCTTGATGGCAGCTTCATTCTTTTAATGCCACAGCTCCTGTCAGGCAGCCCCTCTGTTACAGCTCCAGTTCTTGCCATGGTCCCTGTTAACTTTAAAAAATAAAAGTGCCAGCAAAATGGGTTTGTTTGGGAGTAGCACAGAATTACAATCCCACACAACCAAGTTAGGGTGAAATCATAGGTACCTCTAGAGAAAGAAGGAGAGGAAGGCTCTTTCATAGAGGAAAGTGGGCAGTAGGCCGACCTGCTGTAAACCAGAAGTCCATTGGAGTAAACTGGGAGCTCTAAGTATAATGGCTTCTCATTGGCTAAGCTGTGACCGTCTTTCATTGGCTGGGCTGTTGCCGGGGGAGGGGGAAGCTTTCCTTCCTCCTGCTGGGATAGTAAAGCAGTATCCATCTGCAAACTCCTTCTCCTCATGTTGGTTTCATAATTGACCACGAGGGTGGGGTGTGAGAGCCGTCCCTGCCAAACCCCCTACCTTCATTTCAGTGAGGTTTCCCTTTATTGATTTTCACATTCCCTGACATCATTTCAGCTCGTTGCCCCTTAGGACTAGGGTGGTATTGTTGCTGTTGCTAGCCCCAGAGCGCTTCAGCCTCCCTTGTTAGTTCCCTCAATCCTGTGGGCATTATTGCAAACGGTCCCTTTATTAGTATCCAGTAAAACCTTCTGGAGTGTGCCATCTGTTTCGTGCTGGGAGCCTGGCTAATACAAGGAGACAGAAAATTAATGTATAATTAAAGTATAGTATAATACGTGTCTTTAATAGAGATATACATGGGGTGCTATAGAAACAGAGAAGAGGGGCCTGTAATCCCAAGTGTTTTGAATTTCTCTCCTGTGAGTTATTGAATTGGTTTTCTCATCTCTCATTATGTTTTTTTTTCTGTCTTGTAAATCATTTGATCAAAAGTTCTCCTAATTTTTCAAAGAAACAGCTATTAATTGGTTTACCATATATTTCTTCATGTCTCTTCCGTTTTGCTTATTTTTATTTGTCTTCTCTGCTTCTATGTTTTGGCTGGTTGCTTTGTTTCCTTTTATTTTACTTTTTAAAAGATTTTATTTCTTTATTTTAGAGAGAGAGAGCAGGGGGAGGTGCAGAGAGAGAGGGAGAGAGAGAATCTCAAGCAGACTCTGTGTGGAGCATGGAGCCTGATGTGGGCTGGATCCCACCACCTTGAGATTATGACCTGAGCTGAAATCAAGAGTCCCCTGCTTAACCCACTGAGCCACCCAGGTGCCCCTGTTTCCTTTTAAAAGGCTTTAGTTTATCGTATTTCTCTCACCCTCTCTATCTTACTTATTAATACAGGCATTTACAATGACAAGTTCCTCTTTAAGTACTAAGTTGGCAGCATTCCATATATTATGAAACTCTTTATTTATATTTTCATTTAAAAACATTCTGTCATTTCGTATTCCATTTCCTCCTTGACTTGGAAGTAACCTAAGAGAGTCTTAAAAATTCGACATTGCTATTTATTATTTAGTTCTACTCTTGCAATATATTTTTAATGTTATTTCATTATAGCCTGGGAATGTGCTATGTAGAATTCTTTTTTTTATATTTACCAAATGAACGTTTACATTTTCTGTGTATGACTGGTTTTTGCCTTGTTTCTGTAGTAACTAAAAATAAATTGTTTTCTATTGCTTGATCATGAAGTGATCTCCATGTGATAATGCTGCCCAGCCCTGTGAGGCTCCTTCAAAAAGTTATTCCAGTCCCTGCTTCCCTCCCCAGGTGTCACCACTTAAAGGGAGATCCCTGGAACATACCCTCCTCTTTTTTTTTTAAGAGACCTGAACAAAGAACTAATCAGACTCAAACTTCAAACCTTGTCCTGTTTTTGTTTGGTTAGCTTTTTTTGCAGGGGGGAGTGAGGGGCTGCTTTTTTGTTTTTATGCTCCTAGCCACTGACTTTGTTACTTCCCTTCTGTTGTGCCTTGGCCGATTCTTAGGAATGAATGAATGAATGCTTCTTTCTTCCCTCTGACAACTTTAGCTGCTCCTTTGAGTCACTTCAACTCTAGGCCTCTTCAGGCAACGTGTCTCCTTGTTGCATCTGCCCTTCAGGATTGCAGTGAACTCATGGATAAGTGCCACCTCCGTTTCTGTGTTTGGCTTTGTCCTTCACCTGCCTGTGACAGAGGTGGCTAGCTGGTCCACGAAAAACAATCCTGTTCCCTCTTGCACAGTGTGGAATTGTTCCTGGGGGGTGAGTGGGTGGCTGTAAACCCAGGGACTACATTTCCCAACACCCTTTGCATCTAGGTGTGGTCGTGTTCTCTCCAGTGGAATGTGAGCTAATACGCACACACGGCGTCACTTCTAGGCTAGGGCTTCTGAGAGATGGTGGGGTTTTTCCACTCTTCCTTTACTCTTCTGATGGCTGGGAGCAGAGGACTCTGAGATTCTTTGACAATGGTAGGAACACAGAATGGAAGTAATTTGGTTTCTTAATTATTACCAAAGAAAGCTGCTCATGAACCAAGAACATGCACATTCTACTCTTAAGTCAGTGAGAAACTTGTAATGTGTCAGGTCACTGAAATGCTGGGGTTTATTTTTATTGCATAAGCCACCCTTGCCCCAACCTCAAATATTAAGATTGCTAATTGAATTTAATTGGACTCTTCTGATATTTCTGTCCATTTTATTTTTCTTTTTTTTTTTTTTTTTTTTTTTTTTTTTTTTTTTTTTTTTTTTTTTTTTTTTTTTTTTTTTTTTTTTTTTTTTTTTTTTTTTTT
>PITA01004111.1:0-27969 GCA_004023965.1 Spilogale gracilis | reverse complement strand
TTTTATTTTTCAATGTTATGTTGTTGCTTTGTACTCTGAGACATAAAAATCAAGAATATTAGGTTTTGTTGACTTTTTCATTTTCATCTTGTTTTTTAAAGTAATCTTGACACCCAACATGGGGCTCAAAGTCCCAGCCCTGAGATCAAGAGTCATACACTGCATTGACTGAACCAGCCAGGTGCCCCAGGTTTTATTAACTTTATTACTATGGTTTCCTTGTTCAATCTTCTATTCTTTTGCTGTGATATCTATATTGTCTTATATGATTAGAAATCACCATTTTACTGGCATTTGTATCAACTACAACAGACCTTAAACCAGCTCCTAACTTTGAATCAGCTCATGCATTTTTATTTAAAATACATTTCTTGGGGCACCTGGCTGTTTCAGTTGGTAAAGTATGAAACTCTTGATCTCAGGGTCCTGAGTTCAAGCCCCATGTTGGGTGTGAAGCCTACTTAAAATAAGAAAATAAAATACATTTCCTTTTTTTTAAAAAAAGAGAAATTATTATTTTAGAGAAAGAGAGAGAGCACACAAGCAGAGGGGCAGAGGGAGAGCGAGAGGGAATATCAAGTAGACTCTGCTGAGCATGGAGATGATGAAGGGCTTGATCTTACAGCCCTGAGATCATGACCTGAGGTGAAGCCAAGAGTCAGGCGGCTTAACTGATTGTGCCACTAAGGTGTCCGTTTCTCCCCCTCTTTTTTAAAAGTAAGTCCTACACCCAACCTAGGGCTTAAACTCACTACCCCAAGATCAAGAGCCACACACTCTACTGACTGAGCCAGGTAGATGACCTTTAGAAGAGACTTCAACCCACATATATTGTTTCTATAATGGATACTCTGCCAGCAGGATGCACTAGGTGTGTGACCTTGACCGAGTCTTCTACTCCCTCCCAACCTCAATTTTCTTGTCTATTAAATAGGAACCACATATTACAGGATAGCTGTGAGAATTCAATGAAATCAAAATCTGAAACAGTCCTCTTGGACTGTGTTGACAATTTGCTTTCATTTTTCTAGAACTTAAAATATATTCCTTTCCAAAAGAAACTTCAATTTGGTGGGATCCTTGTGATAATAGCTTCACTTCATCTAGTTTTACATAGATTTTCCATTGTGATTTTTTTTCTTCTCTAGAACACAAGGGACAAGATTTCCAGGATTTAAAAATTAAATCTTTTTTTAAAAGATTGTATTTATTTGAGAAAGAGCATAAATGCATATGAGTTGGGGGGAGGAGCAGAGGGAGAGGGTGAGAACTCCCAGCAAATTCCGTGCTGTCACCGGGCTCCATCTCCTGATGCTGAGATTGTGACCTGAGCCGAAATGAAAACTTGGACACTCAAGTGACTGAGCCAGTATTTAATTTTCCTTGGATAGCTCAGTAATTCCCCTTACCTCAAAGTGGAAATAGGTGATATTGGAGGTAGCAGGCTTTGAACAAAGATTTTCTGACTCTTAAATCCAGAGCTCTTTCCAAGGCATTAGGATTGCTAGTAGAAGATGAGGCAATAACTTCTCTCCTCATCTTTCATTCCCACCACTATTAAAACAAAGCCACAAAACCAGTGACCCTTTACATAACTCAAAAAAAAATCATGAAAGGTGTGGTAGGTGGTTTAGCACCATTGAAGTTTGATTGAAATCTGGGATTTCCCCCCCTTCAATTAACTTGGTAATCCTTAGATATAATAGCTTTTTGGATGATTAAGAGATTTGGAAACAATGATGCAAGACAAGTTGTATGAGAGACAACCTTCTAATGCCACTGATTCGTTATAGAATTGTCCTAAGCCTGATTACTGGTGGCACCAAACAATGCTTAGTTGTTCTCAGAAACTTTGAGAGAGTAATTCTGGCATAACATCTTTCACTTCCCAGAGAAAATATAGCTTTCAGTGAGCAATCCAATTGTGGGTTAGGAAGAACGTTTTCTGGGGACAGAGAATGAGTATCCAGTATTGTGGTTTTGCAGCAAGATCCATAATTGTGTGTTCCCAAGGGAAGAGATTCACATTTCGGGGGGAAATTTCAGCCCTTCTCTGCGCTTCAAGCACAACCATGGGGCTGAAAAGTAGATGTATGAGAGGCTAGAGCCGCACCTGGTCATTGAGGAAGGTCATCTCTTGTGTGGCATGCTTTGAGGGGCAGTGGAAAAGTCTGACCCTCCCTCCACACTGCTCCCTCCCCACTGATGCTGGAAACTTCTGAGCATCCTTGTGTTTAGCCTTGCCATCTCTGAGGAGGGCGCTTGTTTTGATGAGCCCTGGGTGATGTATGGAATTGTTGAACCACTTTATTGTACACCTGAAAGAAATATAACACACCATGTTCACTAGACTGGAATTAAAATTAAGAAATAAAGTAAGGAAAAAGAAAAAAAAATACAAATACAAATCGCCTCAATACTGCTACCCATTAAGCTACCAGCTCCTCCACATGAATGACTTTTTCAGGCCCATTTCCTTTTCCTTCCTTTCAGAAGCAAGTTGTGGTTGCTTCAGGAGGCAGGGTGGGTTGGGAAGGCAGAGAAAGTTGTACCTGCTTGATTCACATTTCCCCAGCCATTTTGGACTTGGTTCCCTTGGCCTTGTTAGAAAGTCCTTTCACACATCATCTGCTCCACAAAAGCTTGAGTTTCTGGGACCTGGGTCTCCACAGGATCCCGGGAGACCTTTGTAAGAGTTAGCATTTGGGGGCGCCTGGGCGGCTCAGTGGGTTAAGCCTCTACCTTCGGCTCAGGTCATGATCTCAGGGTCCTGGGATGGAGGCCGCATTGGGCTCTCTGCTCAGTGGGGAGCCTGCTTCCTCCTCTCTCTGCCTGCATCTCTGCCTACTTGTGATCTCTCTGTCAAATAAATAAATAAAATATTAAAAAAAAAAAGAGTTAGCATTTGGGGTCACATGGGTTCAAGACCCTCAGTGGGCCTTGTGTGGGGCTGGGGAGCTGGCCACGGAGCGGCTCCTTCACGGGCCAGGCCTGCCTTTCCAGTCCCTCTCCTGCGTCTCCACAGAGGGAACCCCCTTGGGAAGAAGGGCTCCCCTCAAAGAAGCTGGCTGCTGATGAAGGGAATGTGCCAGGAAATGGAAGACAAATGTTCAAATTCCAAAGGGGAAGGGTGGAGTTCAGAAGGAAACCACTGACTTATGTATGTGATTTCATGTGTAGACAAAAAATATGTTACCTGACTCACAGCTGGTGGAGGCGAGAGAGGAAACGGGGAAACTGTGAGGGGCAGGGACGCTCTTCTGTCCTAGGCCCTGAGAAACAAAGGCAGCTGGCCTGTGTGGGTTCCCTCCCAGTTCCTAAAGCTCAGGCCTTCTCGTGCCATTAGACCTCCAGGAGAGGACCTGAGGCCAAATCATGAAGAACAGAGAGTTGAGTTTTGCTGTTCTCACTTCCTCCTTCAGTTCCTGTCCGGGACACATTCTTTTCTCCTCTGTCCCTTCTCCTTTTAGCATCATGAACTGAATGCTTCTGAAATGTCTCTAGTCCCTTAAGAAAAAGAACCTGAGGCCTCTCTCAAAATTGAGGGGTGACAAGGAGACTGGCTGGCTCAGCCCGGAGAGCCTGTGACTCAGGGTCTTGAGTTCAAGACCCACGTGTGTGGAGCCTACTTAAAAAAAAAAAAACAAAAAACTTAGGGGTGACATTTGCAAGTGGCACCTTTCCCAGGAAATCAGCTTTCTTTTTTTCCCAGAAGACAGTGGACTCAAGAGACTACCTTACCACAAGGCCTGACTCTGAGGGCCTTGTGTGTGGGAGTGTAGGACAGGACAGGGGGGGATGTGGGACTCAGGTGTCCCTGGAAGGGGCGGGGCCCGGTCTTGAGAAGCTCAAGGAACAGTCTCAGAATTGTGGGAAGAGGGAATTCGGAGCCATTTGCCAGCCCACGGCTGTGTGTCCCGGGCTGTTCACCACCCCCCAGAACTCACCTGCTCGCCGTTCTGACAACAGCATCCAGCCTTTCCGTCTGCTCCCTTCTGGCCGAGGCTGTGTTTGAAGGAAGTCCAAACCATCTGCCCTGCCTTCGATCAGAATTCAGACAAGCAGGGAAACCCTCCAAGCCTCACCTGCTTGTGGTTAATCTCCACCAATCAGAGCCTGACCCTCTAAATGCAGTTGCAGAGAATTCAGAGCATCTGAGCAGAGGGGAGAATCTCCTAATCCCCCCTTTCCCAGGCCCAGAACCAGAGACAGCCGAGTGGGGGTGGTGTAGGGAGGGTGGTCTTTTCATGGACTGCAGGAGGCTCCTAAACAAATGTCAAGTTTAACGTTAATGTGTTTAGAAAAGGTACCCAAGATCATTCTTGTTAAATCTGTTTTGTAACCGCTGGCCCACAGGCCTCCCAGGATCATTTTCCATTTCTTGGGTCTCATCCATGACAACCATCCCTCAGAGACCCCAAGGCAGCTGGAAACACCCTCCTATTGATAAGAGAGAGAGAGAGAGAGAGGAATCAAGAGATGAGAATCTTAGAGCAAGAGCTAAATGTATTCAAAGACAAATTAAAATTAGGAGTCAGCCTGAAAAAACATATGGCTTGAAAATGAGCATTCCAGCCCCCTTCAGGGAGCCTTCCCCTCCCTCCGCCCGCCCTCCCCTTCCTGCCTCCCTGCGGAACCAAACAGGGGTTCCCAGGCCCGACTTCAGGCGATCCTGTGAATCAATTGCCTTCTTGTTTGGTGAAGAGAGTAAGCCATTATTTACAGTTGTCTCTCAGGGGCCTCTGGGAGATGCAAAATAATTGTAGTTCCCAGCAATGTGATTAAAGTGCAAGAGCTGCCCCAGAACAGAAAAGTGAGGAAGTACTTGATTCCAGTGGGTGTTTAGATTGGAAAAGCTCGCAAGTGACTTTCCAGCCAAACAAAAAAGGCGACTTGAGGGACATCTTTAAAATACATCGTTAAAAGCTTGTTGGGGCAAAGGCCTTTCTTGGCTGTAGGCAATTGCTTCAGATTCCTGTCCCCAAGGCTGGCCGGAGCCAGGGGAAGCCCGAGCCCTGTGAATTATTGGCCTGGCTTGCATCTGGGAGGAGCCTAGCTTTAGAGTGGGCCCTTCTGGAGTGTTCCAAACACACAGCGGCTCCAGGAAGGTAGTCTGCACCCAGGCCTTTGCAGCCAACAGAAAACCTGGGGCCCCTCATGAGTGAGGAATGGAGAGAGGGGAGAAAGACATGGGAAAAACAAGAGGATAAACATTCCAAAAGGCCTGAGAAGAGCCTCCAGAGACTTCGCGCTCCCCCCCCCCCAAATCTACTACTTGAATTTTTAGCACATGTGCATTTTTTTTCCCTTCTACAATTTCTTCGTTAAAACGCAGGGGCAAATCCCTTTGCTCTGGGCTGAGTTCAGGCTCGCCAGCGAGAGCACACCTGCATCAGGGTTGGGGGGAAAGCACATTTCCTTCCCTCCCAACATTTGTCTTTTATTTGGGCAAATCAGGAAAGGGAATTCCTCTCAACCCAACTGACTGACTCTGTGGAGGAAAGAAGAGCACTGGGGCAGAAAAAGAAGGAGTGCTTCTCTGGCAGACACAGAACGGAGCTTCTGGACTCCGCTATCCCCTTCCTTGGGCGACATGACCTTGGGCCAGCCGCTTGCCCTCTGGGGGCCTTCGTTTCCTCGTCTTGAAAATGGAGAGGTGAATCATCTTTAAAGCTTCCCAGCATTCAGTAGGTTTGCCTGGGGAGTGAGCAACTGAGAGGACTCCGAGAATGTGAACTTAATTGCATTCTGGGCCAGCTAACATGTTAAGTTAGTCTAGTTTGATCGTCATCTCCAGGAATCCCCTAACAAGTAGTGGTATACTTAGTCATCTTATGAGCACTAATGGTTTCTATAAGACTGCTCTTCTAAATGGACGGTCAGTGCATCTCTCCATGTAATCTGGTGCCAACAGGTTTCAAGCACACAGAACTGGTACAGGTCCAGGGTACGTCTGGAGCATGGACCTTGGAGGTAGGCAGATCCGAATTCAAATCCAGGCCTCTCTGTGCCTCTTCCTGGATAAGCGGCCTTCAGCACATTACTGGATCTCCCTAAGCGTAACTCCTCATTTGTGCAAAGGGTTGTGGTAAAGTTCTTCTACAGCTAGAGCAAGCACAAATGAGACACTAGCACAGTCCCTGGGATGTAGTACTAAACAATATGGCCGCCACGGGCATTTGCCTGCTAATATCAAGCAATTACTTCTGTTTGCTGTGGTGTGCGGTTAGAAGGTTATTTCAGTGTTGAGTTTGCTATTGGGTTCTCTGCCTCTCTTCTGCTCTCGCTCTGGCCCTGTCCATCCCTCTCCCTGCCTTGTTTTCCTCTCCCCCTCCTCCCCAACCTTTCTATTTTCCTCCCTCCCCTTGTTCTCTCCCCCACCACCCTACTCCTCTAGACCCTCTCTCACAAGCAGCCTTTGTACTGCTCTTGGCTGCTTTCCTGGCTCAGTCTAACTGAGGATGTGACCTTAAAGTTACTAACAATAGCAGTTCCTTCCCACAGCCCACACTGCGAGCTTCCCCCGAAACAACTCATTTTATCCTCGCAGTCCCAAGAGGTTCACGAATATCCCCATTTTACAGATGAAGGCACAGAACACAGAGGGAGATTAAGTGACCTGTTCAAGGACAGGTAACCACTGAGTGATGGCAATGTGATTCTAGCCCAGAGAGTTTGGCTCCATGACCTTCGTTCCATATCCGTGCCCTTTGTCGTGGCAGGATGCTGCCTCCATGAAGCAAAGAGAGGCGAGACTCGTGTGTCTCCACAGATGACCAAACTGTATAGACTTTGAACACGCATGCTTTCAGAGGCTGTCATGCACTAGCCGTCGAACCTTTGCAGCTGTAGGTCATAGCTGCAGGAAGGCAGGGGGCAAGGTAGAGTTGTAGAGTACAGGGGGATGTGGGTGATGGGTCCCAGTGAGAGTGAAAATAGCACTGCGATCCAAACCTTCCCCAAGTTGCACCCTGAGCAAGACCTAGGAGCTTGTTCACAGGCACCAGGGAGCTGAGCTCTCTACTTCCCGGGGCTGTGTGTGCTTGGCTGTCACACGTGGAATGGATCTTGCCCTTCCTGCGGCTTCCTGTGGCAAAGGGTTCTTCCCCCACCAGCATTAACAGCTTGTACCACTCAGTTTCCTCATCTGTAAAGTGGGAATTTGCTCACCTCCTTTGTAAGATAGAGTACTTGGGTGGACTTAGGACGGGGTATGTAAAGCACACTCAATACTACTCAAAGGAAAAAAAAAAAGAAAACGAAACAAGATATTATTCAAGGCTCAGAGTGGGTGCTCCTAACAGGCTTCCAAAATGATTGCTTGTACCCCTTAGGATTTTTACTGGCCCACTTTATCCTCTGGATGATGCCACCCCTACTCCCAATCCCTCATCAAAATTCTGGCGCTTGGGGAGAATTCCTTGCTCATCTGGGGCATACTCTTCTTCACCTTTGCCAGTAACCTTTGACCTTTCTCTTTGGGAGCTTAATCCAAGTGTCTGCTCCCATGGCAAAATGTGTGACCTTATGTAAGTCATTTCCCTTGAATAGGGTTTAGTGGCCCCTGTATTAGATAAGAGGGCTGGACTTAGTTCATGGTACATAACTCAGGGTCCCTGGAGGTTAGGGGGCAGATGGACCTGTGTACATCTGCTGTCTGTGCCAGCACAGTGCCCATGTCTTTTTTTTTAAGGTTTTATTTATTTGACAGAGAGAGACACAGCGAGAGAGGGAACACAAGCAGGGGGAGTGAGAGAGGGAGAAGCAGGCTTCCCGCCGAGCAGAGAACCTGATGCGGGGCTCGGTCCCGGGACTCTGGGATCACGCCCTGAGTGGAAGGCAGACACTCAACGACTGAGCAACCCAGGCGCCCCATGGTGCCCAGGTCTTACTGGGAAGTCAGGTGCATCTCTAGACATGATAGTTGCTTCAGCCTTGGAGCATCTTTTTATTGATTAGTTGTTTCAATTGGTTCAGATTTCAGCTGTTCTGGCCAATGAGCTGTTTCTTAATGTAAGTGTCCCTCATTTATCTGCTGATGGAACTTACCTTATTCATTCTCCAAATTCATTAACCTCCAGAAATAGCGTCGGGAATTGGAATTAGAAGGCGAGACTGGTACTTCTCTGACAGTACTTTGTTACCCTGTCGGTTATCTGACGTAGTCTTCAACGAGGAATTCAGGTTATCTGATGAAGTGCTGGGGTTCCTCCACTTACAGAGAAATGGCTCCAGAGGAGAACTTTCCTCATGTAGGAGTGGGATCCACAGTCTCAAGCCCCTTACTCCCCACTAGGCCTTAGTCCTTTCTAAGCCCAGATACTCAATCTGCACACCTATTTTGCAAACTAATAATGATCTTTACCTTTCTTTTTTTTAAAGATTTATTTATTTATTTTAGAGATAAAGAGAGAGAGAGAGAGCGAGAGAGTGAGCAGGGGGAAGGGCAGAGGCAGAGAGAAACTATCAAGCAGACTCACCACTGAGCGCGGAGCCCACTGCGGAACTTGATCTCCCGACCCTGAGGTCGTAACCTGAGCTGAAATCAAGAGTCAGGCGCTCAACCAACTGAGCCACTCAGGCACCCCTTTACCTTTCTAACATCGTCAAAAAATCCAAAGAATACTATTTTGTGACACGTGACAAAGCGTTAGGGGAACACAGTACACGCTCATTCATACACGTGTTGTCTCGGGCTGCCTTTGCACTACAGCAGTGGAGTTGAATAGTTGTGAAAGAGCCAGTATGGTCGGCAGACCTCCTAGCTGGCCTAGTCCGTAAAACATTTCTCAGTCCCTGAGCTAGTGAGTCAGCCCTACCGTCAGACTTGGGGAGAAGTTTGTAAAGACCCCCAGTCCAGCTGCTTCTGTACTACCAGCACCAGCCCAGAGGGGGACTAGCATCTGTCACCCCAGCCCATCCCGCCTCATCCTACCCTACCCTTACTCTACCACAGATTCCAATCTCGAACAGGTACGAGGCACCAAGCACTAAACCTCTCACTCCCTCATATCCCCGAGCAGCCCACTGTTTTGAAATGTTCTGGTTTGAGGCCCCCAGGCAGACGGGAGAAACCTTTGGCGTGTGGAGCTCACCTCTGCCTTTGCTCCCAGAGGCCAAAAAACCGAGCGGCCACACTGCTCCAAGTGTGTCACTTCCCACGCTATTTTATAAAAGGCGACCTCAAAGAACAGAGCTGAGTCATTCTGAGAGCTCCAATAGCCAGAGACGGTCAATGTGAGGACCTTTTTGCCTTGCAAAGCACATGACTAAATCCCCAGCCATCCCTTCATTTGTGGGCAGGATAAAACCCTCATCTTCTCATGAACAAAATTTATTTTATTTCAGAAATAAACTTACAGGTTTAGCAAAAAGGCAGAAGAACTGCTTCCAAGAGCTAAAAAAACAACATTATTTCCAAGAGTGGCGACAACTTCTGATGGCAGGAATTTGGGAGAAAACCAGGCCATGGTGGGCACCCCCCAGTACCTGTGTGGCTCGCAGCCCTAGTCTATCTGGCCCGTTCCCTCTGGACTGGTTTTATCTTCTCTCTCTGCTTGTGTCTCTGCGCCTTTCCCCTTGTCTTCTTTCACTTCCTTACCTCCATCCGCCCTCTCCGTTCATGCCCTGTTTCCCATCGCCCTTTCTTCCCGTCTTCCACCCCTCACCTGTCTATAATATAAAATGGGAGAAAGTCCTTTAAACATCTGTAAATAGGATTTGTGGTTTCAACTCCTTATTTGTTTTATTTTATTTGTATTGCCTCTGCTGTACTTCTCATTTCCATGACTGATAAATGCTTAATTTTAAAAACAGTTGAGTGACATGCCTTCCATTTCTCAACCTAAACAAAAGGGCTTTAGCTCATCCGTGTGCCTTGGTAACAAGGCTAAGAGCTACCTGCAATGGAGCACTTACTGAGTGCTGAGCATGCTGTTGGGCACTTAAGATGTTACTTATTTATTTATTTTGAGAAAGAGAGCGGGCACAGTGGAGAGAGGGAGAGGGAGAATCTCAAGCAGACTCTGTGCTGAGCGTGGAAGCTGTCATGACGCTTGACCTCACAACCCTGAGATCACGACCCCGAGATCGCACCCTGAGCCGAAACCAAGAGTCAGACATTTAACCCATCGAGCCCCCCAGGTGCCCCATGCACTTGAGATGATATCAAGTCATTTAATACTCACAAGCTGAAATAAGTGCTGTTATAATCATTGTCATTTCAAGGGTGAGGACTTGAGACACAGATACTGAAGGTCTTGTCCAAGGCCCTCCAGCCTGTGTCTGGCACACAGGTTGAAACAGTCAGTCCACTTCCCAGGTTCACGTCTTTTACCATAAAACTCAACTAACTACCTCTGGGGCTAGATGGCCTCAGTTCAAAGAAGGTGCAAAGGCTCCCCCATCAATTGCTCAGGCTCCTCGGCAGGATTTCAGGCTTTGGGCATGTACTTCTCCCATGGATATAAAGGCCTACACTTGTTTTCCCAGAAAGCGTTGCTATAGATGAAAGGAAAGGCCAGGAACCCTCCTACTGCCTCCTCTAACTAGAAGGTGCCAATGTTTTTCTTCTCTTCAGCCTCCCCATGCCCGACACTAACCCCAAGCAGAAGCCTCTCTTTTATTTACATTTTTAAAAAGGTTTTATTTATTTATTTGCAGAAAGAAACACAGATAGAGAGGGAACACAAGCAGGGAGACTGAGAGAGGGAGAAGCGGGCTTCCTGCCGAGCAGGGAGCCTGATGTGGGGCTCGATCCCAGGACTCCGGGATCATGACCTAAGCCAAAGGCAGATGCTTAATGACTGAGCCACCCAGGTGTCCCTTATTTACATTCTTAAAAAAACTTTTCTATTTCACAGGAAATGAAAAGGCAGGGCCATGGCTCTCCCATGCCATTTCCAGACACTTCATTCCATGGCCATCGCTCACCAATCATGTTGATTTTGAAGCCTGATGATGAGGATGATGGTAAAGGGAATACCTGGAAAGGGCAAACATCAGCCCAAAGTAATGGATTTATTTTGCTTTTTTCTTTTATTTCAGGGGTGAAGGGCAGAGAATGAGAATCCTAGGCAGGCTCCATGTGCCATGCGGAGTACAACGCAGAACTCGATCTCACGACCCTGAGATCATGATCTGAACTGAAACCAAGAGTCAGACTCTTAACTGACTGAGCCACTCACGTGCCCAGGGAACTGATTTCTAATGGTAGAAACATCATACAGTGTTTCTTCAAACTGTGCTGGAAATATTCTTGTAGGAAATAATAACAACTTACTGTTTACTGAGCCCGTACTATGTGTCAGACTCAGTTATAAAATCTTTACACGTGTTAGATTCTTAAGTCTTAATAAGATACTCATGACAATTCTGTGAAGGAGACTGGGTGACAGATGATGAAAACAAGACCCAGAGAAGTCAAGGGACTTGGTCAAAGTCACACAGCTGCCGCCGGGGTTGAAATCCAGATCTGTCTGACTTAAAAGCTTGTTCTTAGAAAGAAAACTGCTATATTGATGGCCTTCCAGCTATACCACATAGATGAGCAACTCCTTTTTTGTAAAGATTTCTTTCTTTCTTTGAGAGCGAGGGAGAGAAACGGACTCCCTGCTGACTGCGGAGTCTGACATGGGGTTCACCACAGGGCTCGATCGCAGGATCCTGAGATCACGAACTGAGCCGAAACCGAGCTGGCTGCTCAACAGACTGTGCCACCCAGGTGCCTCTAGATGAGCAACTCTGGCTCACAGCCACCTTTGCCACTGATCACACCCCCCCAACATGAGGTTCTAGGGGCCACTGCCTACTCAGTGGCCCCTCAGGCAGACATCTGTTCGGGTAGCCATCTGATTTAGATGAGTTTGCTCTGCTCTTTCTCAGTGGGGAGGGAGGGACTTACCTGGAGCCACCAAGCTCTTACATTCTTTTCCTGCCTCTTTCTGTTGCCCCCTGGAGGATGCTGAAGTTACTTTTCCTAGGATGATTTTGTTGTTTTTTGCTGTTTTTCCTTTGGAGAATCGTTAAAAAGCTTTCTTTCCTGTGTTGAAGTTCTACGGGGCAATCTTTATTTTTGTTTGAATTAATAAAGGAACCTTTCCAATTATGAAAAGATAGTTATGATGAGGAAAAACTGGAAAAGAAGAAAGACACAGAGAGTCCCATCACCCTGGCCAAGCGCCGTCACCGTTTAGCAGAAGAGCACAGAGGGGAAGCCTAGGCCCTGAAGTCAGACCGGACGCGTTTGGCTCCTTAGGTCTGATTTATAAAGGTCTGTTAATCAGCCTTTCTCAACTTCTCACTGGGTTTTGATCCCAATTTCCAGTGTGTGGAGGCAAGGCTTTTCCCCTACACTCCTAATTCTGTGAAGCCAGCTGGGCCGTCCTCCAACCTCAGTTCCGACAGTATTAACCCAGAGATACCATCAGATTCCACACATTAAGGACTCAGTCCTCCAAGCCTGCCCCCAACCCCAACTTCAGAAGGAAATGCAAACCCAACTTGTCACGCTTGTCACCTAGGCTTCTGACCGATGAGCTATAGATTGGAAGTTCCAAAATCCTGCTCCTCGGGTTCTATTAATTGGCTGGAGTGGCTCACAGAACTCAGAAAAACGTTTTCTTTACTAGATGACCGGTTTATAATGAAAGGGTATGACTTGGAAACAGCCAGAAGGAAGAGATGCATGGAGAGAGAATGGGGAAAGGGAGTGGATCTTCCGTATTCTGAGTGCCAGTCTCCCCAATCTCCATGTGTCTACCAACCTGGAAGCCCTTTGAAGCCCATCTTCCTGGGTTTTTATGGGAGCTTCATTACATAGGCGTGCTTGATTAACTCATGGGCATTGGTGATTGAGTCAACATCCAGCTCCTTCTCTCCCTAGAAATCAGGAGGTGAAAATGGGGTTGGCACCCCTGGCAACAAGTCCCATTCTTGGGTGTGGTCTAAAAGCCACCTCATTAATGGGACAAATGACATCTTTACCTCTTTCCTCACCTCAGAAATGCCAGTGGACTTAGGAGCTCTATACTAGAAACTGGATGGAGGAAGAACAAATATCTATTTCTTTTTATAAATCACAATGTCACACCTTCATTTTCCCCATCTGTAAAATGGGGACCACATAATAGTGTGAGGATCCAATGAGAAGGTGTGAAATGCATATCTCTGCATCCTGAATCAAAGAAGCACTCAGTAAGTATTAGTTCGGGTAATTTCTTTCTTTTCGATCTATTTTCCTAGGCAAATTCTAAATAATATCAGTAATAACGTGTGTGATTTCTTATACTGTGTTTCTTCACTGCACCTATTTCCACAGTGCCTACTTTGTCTGCATGGCCACCTGTTTTAACAACTACATGAATGTCCACTGGGTGGAAAAAGTATTATTTAGCCCCCGCCCTCATTTGGGGGCACTTAGGTTGTTTTCAGGTTTTCAATTTTATGATGAACATCAGTATATGTGTGTATGTGTGTGTGTGCATGTGATGTGATATTTTCGTAAGGTCCTGATACCTTCTTTACACTGGGGTTTGTTTTCAGTTCAGTTTTGGTGGGTTTTAAGAATTATTATTATTAGACATCTTAAGAACATTAAAAAATTTTAAGAGTTTATTTATTTGATAGAGTAGACAGAGAGGCAGGCAGAGAAAGAGGGAGAAGCAGGCTCCCTGCTGAGCAGGGAGCCCGATGCGGGGCTTGATCCCGGGACTCTGGGATCATGACCTGAGCCGAAGGCAGACGCTTAATGACTGAGCAACCCAGGCGCCCTATCTCAAGAACATTTTAAAATAACCAGAATGAAAACCACTCTGGTTCCTGGGGGTTTCCTGGTGGGGACAGGGGCTGGAAACTTCCTGTAAACCGGAAAGAGATCTTCGCCACCCCAGCTCAGTCTTGTGTTTTAAGCTTCCCCACATGGAAATCATTTACCTGAAATGAAGGCAAGAGATTCTGGATGAAATTTTCTTACTCCCATTCTTGGTCCCTATGTTTGGGAGAAACTTTAATTTTCTGGCTCCCGTGGAACAGGCTGCCAATGGACTTGGAGCTCTCACTGACTGAAAGAAGATGCTAGAATATCACTTCCATTAGACTCCACTCTTTCTTATCCTTAGATTCTTTCCCCTCCAACCCCACAGCTACTGCCTTGGCATCAGGGCTGGGCTAGGGTGATGCCAGGGAGACTCTTGGCTCTGCTGCAAAATTTAAGGGGATGCCCAAACCCTCACATTTTTTAAAGATTTATTTTTAAGTAATCTCTACACCCAATGTGGGGCTCGAAACTCCAGCCCTGAGCTCAAGAGTCATGTGCTCTGCTGACTGAGCTAGCCAGGCACCCCAAACCCTCACGTTTTAATGCAGTATTTTAAATATTCAAATTAATACAAAAATATATATAATGAACAAAATATCAGAAATTTAAGTACGGAATCTGACAGTGCTGCTCCAAGCCATTTTGGAGCCTGAGGCAAAAGAAAAAAAATGTGTGTCCCTATAAACATGATTTTATGTATTTTTAAAGGTGTTTTTTCCCCAAGAGTAGATTTGACATTGTCATTGATGTGTTTGTTTAAATCCAAAAACTTAAATTAAATTAAAACCAGGGGCCCCTGGCTGGCTCAGTCTGAGCATGCAACTGTAGATCTCAGGGTTGTGAGTCCGAGCCCCACATTGGGCATAGAGAGTACTTTAAATAAATAAATAAATAAATAAATAAATAAATAAATAAATAAAATCCAAAATAGTAAAATTATAATTAGTAAGTCCTGCTTGGGGTACAAATAAAATATTGAAGCCAAAAATAATATTGGGAGTTTGGATACATCTACTTTTAAATTTTTCAGTGTTGTTTTTTTCCCAACTACTTTAGTTTCCATTTAGTTCGATGATTTTTCTGTTTTCCTTGCCTTGCCAAATCCATCCCAGCAAACCAGCAAACATTTGTTTTAGAGAAAGAGCATGAGAGGGGAGCAGTAGAGGGAAGAGAGAAAATCCCAAGCAGATTCCCTGGAGCCCCGATGCAGGGCTCAATCCTACCACTCTGAGATCATGACCCATGTCGAACTCAAGAGTCACCCAGGTGGCCCCTAGCCAACAAACATTTATTAATTCCCATCTGTCCAGCACTGGGCCGGATCATGCAGATGACACAAATATTAATAAGGTAGAGCCATCGCCTTGAAGGAGCTCGCCATCTTCTAGAGAGTTCAGACCCTGCACCCCGGGGCTCCAGAAGAGGGAGAGGCTGCAGCAGGTTCTGCAGCTAGAGAAGACTTCTTGGAAGAATGGCAGTTTAGCTGAAGGCAGAATGTGCCAAAGCCAGCAGTCTGCAAGAGGGAACTGGAAGGAGATGAGACGGGAAGCTTAGGTGAGCCCAGAAAGAGACCATCTGAAGAAGTAGTTGAGGAGCGACTCCCGAGTGAGACAGCTCTGGGTTCAACTCTGGGCACCCCCAATTCCTCCCTGAACAGTGATTTGTCCTCATTTTGCTTCCTTGCCGAGTGGGGGTGTGCTGGATAGCCTCTGCGTGGCCCCCCAGCTTCTCTATCCTGCTCTGCTACCAGGAGGCAGGTCTTAATGGACGGCATCAGCGGGCTCCTCTGCCCTCTGGCTGGATTGGCCCAAGGGAAGCACTAGTTGGAGCCTGGGCATCAGGAGGATGGGGCAGTAGACTTCCTCACCTGGCCTCCTCCTTGCTTCACAGGTGCAGGCCGTCTGCCTCCCTCTCCTCCCAGGCACCCACAGCTTCTTCGGGGCCCAGCCGACCTGAGCTACTCCCACTATTTTGACGAGAGCGCCCAGCCAATGTTTCCACAGCCTTTGTGAATTTCCCTAACTCTGTCCACACTTTCACAAGGTTTCTTCATTAAACTCCCCTTATTTACCTGTTTTGAAGGTGCCATCTCTTTTTCTCTGGCACTCGGCACGCAGTAAGTGCTCATTAAACATTCGCCCATATATGACACCGCCTAGATAAAAGCTTCCACGGGGAAGGCTCCGTCCTTTGCAAAGGTCCGCCTCGGGCCCTGCGTTAGTCTAGGTGTCAGCAGAAGAGAACAAAGGAGCCACCATTCAGGGTTGGCGGCCGTGCCAAGGTAAACGTCACAATCGGCTTTCCCAACAGCATAGCTTGGTGATGCCAGCCAGATAACCATTCCAGGCAGTTTCTCCTGCCACTGTTCCCTTGGACTGCGTCCATCACATTGTCACCTGGTGCCGAGGCCTCGGTGACCTGTGGCTCAACACGCGTTACAAGCAGCTGTGTTTCTGTTTCTGTTTCTGTCTTTGGATCAGTGCAGGTCAACCCCTCACTGAGCTCACAGTATATAAAATAATCCTTGGCTGATGCCTTGTCATTCTCCCCTTGCCCTCCCGCCTCCCTCCTGTGGGTGAGTGCAGCGACCTGGGGATCTCAGCTGAGGCACCGTCGGACTCTGCATCAGGGACCTCCCTGGATGGATTTGTGTGTTGTGTTGAACAGTCAACAGACAGGAGTTTTATTTCTGAGAATGTTGTTGCATCAAAACCATAACTCGTGGCCTTGGCAGAGATCTTCTGCCGGCCTCCCTTTTCCTCCTAAAGCTGCCAGAAATCTGAGTTCTGTCCCCCTATCTTCATTGTTGGTGTCATCACTGAAAATGCTGCTCCAAGAACTGTCTCTCTGATTTATCCTGTTACAAAAGCGGTGACCCCAGGGCTGCTGTTCAAGTTGTTCTGATGGGTGTCCCAGCTCTCTGGAGACAAAGCCCGAGGCCCGGGAGTGTGGGCCTATGAGAAATAAACAGTCCCCCTTCGTTCTAGGGGAGGAAGTGCTATTCAGATAGAAAGCACACAGCTCGAAAGGGTCCAGCGCATCTCCACTATCATTAACATTCCACTTGAGCCCATCGCTGTCTCAGTATTGTGTTTCTAGGCAAGTTCCTTTGTTTGCTGTGTCACTCTGTCATCCTTCCACCTTTTGCCCCCTTTCTGGAATTGATGGACTTGGATTTCAATGTGTGCTTCCCTGCTACACAGGTTTGGAGCTATAGCTAGATTATTTTTACCCCATTCATTCATTCATTCATTCAGCTCCATGCACAGCATAGAGCCCAATGTGGGACCTGAATTCACAACTTTGAGAGCAAGACCTGAGCTGAAATCAGGAGTCAGATGCTTAACCGAAGGAGTCACCCAGGTGCCCCTCATTTATTTTTATTGTGGGCTTGAACCACTTGACTAAAAAATGAAAAGACTCAGAACCGAATGCATGGACTGGAGAGAACGCCACTATGGAAGCTCAGCACTTTAGAAGATGTTGGATTTCCATCTTTTTCCCTTTGTGGGTGGCACTTCAAAGTGTATAAGCTGTAAAGAGAACTCTGCTTCTCTCTGGCCACAAATCAATAACGAGACAATATGAATTAAGTCACATGGGAAGCAAAACTCAGCAAGTTGAATTTAATTAGTATATATCGTTACAGGGCAGCTAGTCTCTTGGGTAAAACCTGATGTTGCTAGGTTCCAGTTATTATTTACTCAGCGGAGTACGGAAGATGTGATCTGAAACAAACCTGAGCTGTTCTGAACTGTGGTCCTAAGTGAGCCTGACTTTCATTTACCTTTGAGACTCCCACCTTCTGCTGCTGCGTGCTTCGGCTTGGATCCTTTTCATTTGTACCATGGGGAACCGGATCTCCATTGTTTCCCCCTCCAAGCGTTTGTGTCTTTCTAATTTCCGGGCTCCTGTGGTCTGACAAAGCTTCACTGACCTTAAGCGCTGTGACATGGACGTGTTACAAGCCAGCAAAATACCACCGCATTTTATTTATTCCTGTGGCTGCTGGTTAGTCTAACGATTGTCAGGGATATTCTGCTCCTGGCTTCGTGGTACTCTTTAAAGAAGCGCTCTTCGCTTTTGGAATCTGTTTGTTTTGTAGCCCCTGCCAGTCGGGGTAGGTCCTGGGTTCGCTTTCCTCCCAGGGAGGGGTCAGTATACAGTCTCTTGCTGAGATATGATCATTTAAGGCCACTCAATGCCTTTTGACTTATTTACCTGTTTCGACCCAATTCCACTGTGGGATTACAGACTACATATCTGTGACAGATTCTAGTGCAGCAACAACGTCTCTACCTTCTTGAAATCTCCGGGAGAAAGACTCCCATTTGCACAGCATGTCGGGTGGATGATAGAATGCCATTGATAGGTTTGCTCAGAAGAAACCGCTCAGTGCCTATGGGCTGCATTGTGTCCACAGTGCCTGAGAACCTCACTTCAGAGCAGAGGCTCCAAAGGATGCCCGGCCCCACGGTCATCCGGAGAAACTGCTTTTTTAAGTAAACACTATGCCCAATGTGAGGCTTAAACTGATGACCCTGAGAAAAAGAGTCGTGTGCTCTACCGACTGAGTCAGCCAGGTGCCCCGTGATGGTCACTTGAAACAACGGGCTCACAAGTTCCCCAGCTAGAGACAGAAATGCAATCTATGGGAAGACTACAGAATTAAGTGAAGTAGCCTACCGTGAAAACCAAGCCATGACCTTGGCTTCCTTTTAAACTCTGGTCTAAGCAGCTAACTTACCAGTTACTGCTTATAAGCCATCCCTGCTGCTGGAAAAACAATTCATGCATGCTTCTGGCTGAAAACAGGATGTAATAACCCAATACAGTGGGTGGCCTGGGAAATTGATCTTTGCAAGTCTGAAAAAGGCAGTAACTAATGTGATAGTCCCTTACATTGTTAGGGAGCTCTGTTAAGCATGTCCAGGAACCTGGCGCTAATAAGGTTTCACCCTTTATTTGCTTACTGATCTATGAATTCATTTATTCAATGATTCGTTCACTTACCAAATATTTATTAAGCACCTTATGTATGCCAGGCATTGCACTAGGCTTAGAGGTTACAGAGATAAATAAGGCAGTTTCTATTCTGGAAGGCTTCACATGTTAATTACTACTACGGCTACTAATTATATTATAATTGTTTTATTGCTATTGCTATTGTTATTGGATTATAGTGTGATAAATGCTAAACAAGGCATATACACATATTATGGGATCCCAGGTGAAGTAACTACTCTTGGGGCAGGAGGTCGTAGGGAAGGATGTCACAGACTTGATGTTGAACTAAACAAAGAAAGTCAAGGATTCATTGGATTATTGAGATCAGATAATTTTTCATTTTAATGCAACCAGAGAAGAACATTTTTCTCATACAAAGAAAAAGCGTTCATATTTTGTCTAATTTCCTTTTACCCATGTTCATTTACTCCTTCCTTCATTCAATATATTTAAAATTTTTTTCCAGGTTTATTGAGATATAATTGGTCATAACATTAGTTTAAGGTGTATGACATAATGACTTGATATATGTATCTATTTGATAAATTGGATAGATTCCAAAATGATGACCACAGTAAGTTCCATTACTGTCCATCACCTTACAGAGCGACAAGGTTTTTCCTTTTAAGATCTGCTCTCTTAGCAACTTTCAGACGAGATCGGGCGCGTTCAGGGTGGTATGGCCGTAGCATACTCTTAGCAACTTTCAAATACATAATATGGTATTGCTGGTTACAGTCACCATGCTGTATGTTACATCTCTAGAACTTACTTATTTTACAACTGCTAGTTTGTACCTGTTGACCGTCTCCATCCAATTGCCCCATGCCCCACCCCCTGCCTCCGGTAACTTTACCACCAATCTGATCTTTGTTTCTATAAGTGTGGTGGCTTTCCCCATATTCTACATATAAGTAAGATCATACAGTATTTTTCTTTCTCTGTCTGACTTATTTAGCATAATGCCCTCAAGTCTGTGTTGTCATAAATGGCAGGATTTCCCTCATTTTCATGGCTGAATAGTATTCCACTCATGTGTATGGGCACACATGAGACATTTTCTTTGTCCATTCATCCCATGATGGATACTTAGGTTGTTTCCTTGTATCGACTGTTGTGAATGACACTACAATGCCAATAGAGCACTCACTATTTACTGAGTACATACTATGTGCTCTGCTCTACTCTAGGCAACGAGGAAACAGCTCTAAAAAATCAGACAAAAATTCCTGCCCTCCTAGAACTTACCTTCTATTAGTTAAGGAGGCAGACAACAAAGATATGAGCAAAAAATTTATATACATATATAAAGGTAATGGTAATAAGTAAAAGGTTCTCAGGATAAAGTAGGAAAGGGATATAGGGAGTGGGACACCCACACCTGAATAAGGTGGTAAGGGAAGGCCTTGCTGAGAAGGTAACATTTGAGGAAAAAAGTCACGAGGCCAGGGGGGATGAGTAGTCCAGGTAGGCCCACTGGTGTGGCTGGAGCAGACTGGGAGGAGTGGTAGCAGGAAATTAGATCAGAGAGGGAGCAGGAAGTCAGGCCACGTAGAACCTTGTCAAATCTAGCAAGACACCTGACTTTTACATAGAGGCAAGAAACCACTGAAAGCAATAAAATCATGAATGCTGGTTGAGAATTTGGCTCTCAGTTTCTTTGGAAACTCCTGCAATGAAATAAGCACTAATATTTTCCAGGGAGGGGCGCCTGGGGGGTGCAGTTGGTCGAGTGTCCAACCTTTGGTTTGGGATCAGGTCATGATCGTAAGGTAGGGTCCTGAGATAAAACCCACATGGAGCTTTGTGCTCAGCGGGGAGTCTGCTTTTCCCTCTCCCTCTGCTTCTCCCGCTGCTCGCTCTCTCTCAAAAATAAATAAAATCTTAAAAATATATATTTTCCAGTGTAAACAATAAAGTGTATTTTTAAAAGCTTTTTTTTTGCAATGAGTTAAAAACTTCCTTAAAAAAAACCTTTTCATGGAGTTGAAAAATAAAGAATTTTCATTGAAGTCACGATTTTAGAATACTTGTACCATAACTCAGCATTTGCCTTGATCATGCCTTCTGATTCTACTGCTCTGCCCCTTCACCCCACATCTAGAAAATGCCGACACTAGAGATGGGCCGACAGGAATGTGAGGTGCGTCCCAAGAACATCGCCCCTAAGGAAGGGGCATAGACAGCACAAGTGGGAAGACTTGGCAGCGAGTGGGTGTTTGGGGTCTTGATAGAAAAAATACCTGCAAAAGGATCATTGAAGCTCCTTCTGAACCTCTGGGAAATAACCATGACGAGATTTCTAAATACATAGACATCTATGTCTTCAGAGACCGACAAGGGCATGACCCTACCCTTGAAGACTGTTACTGCTCAACATTGAATAACACTAACATAGATTCCAGCCTGATTTTTTTTTTTCAACAAACAAAGAAAATGAAACATAGTTCAAACATTCACATTTGGCCCTCCCTAAAGACGCTAGAGAATTTCCAGAACGGGCAGCTCTCTTCTGGGTATTTCTCCCAGTGGCCACTGAGTGGCAGTCCAGGGAAAATTATTATAAAGCAAAACGTTGCTGAAGACATGTCTATGAAACGGAAACTAGTATGATGCCGAGGGTGGAAATCTTTCCTGCCCCTGGGCTCTTCTTCTCTCTGAGTCCTGCTGTGGACCCACGGGAGACAAAGGCAGGGTCATTTGTCAGTGGCCTGCTGTTAGTGAAGGCCACACATCTTTCATGGTCCCTCTGGGGACGGGGTGAGGGTATCGGAAGCAGGTATGTGTTGGCCATGAGCCTTGATCACCCAGAGAGCTGCTCGTTTAGCTGAATAATGTGCTCTTTAAATAGAACTAAACCAATTTGGGAATGCAGACCTCTGTGGCAATTTGGTCTGATAGTACTGGGAGAGAGGGCAAAGAAAGTGCTCACAGCATTGAAGAGTTGAGATGGAAATGGCAGGCCAAAATGGAAGCTCTTGAAATGTACTACTTCTTACTTCTAGAAGTCCAAGCTATTTCTTGTTCCATTAGCTGGCCCCTGGTATCCTATTAAAATTGTTATGTCTTAGTGCTCTACCTCTGAATGCCCCTGAAATACCAGCATTCCGTGGGTTCAATCCTTGGCTCTTTGCTTTTCTTCTGTAGTCTTTCTCTGGGAACTCTTGTTCACTATTATAAGGAGAGCTCCCATTTCCAGCCCTAGAATACTCCTCAGCTGGCCGCCTCACAAGCACCTCAATTAGTATTGGCCCTATTCTGGCTGGATTTGTGTCTTCTTTAAATGCATATGTTGAAGTCCTAACCCCTAGTACCCCATAGTGGGACTATGCTTGGAGATAGGGTCTTTACAGAAGTAATTAAGTAAACTGAGGTCATTAGGATGGGCCCTGATCCAATATGGCTGGTGTCCTACAAGGAAAAGCAGATTTGGACACAGACATGCACAGACGAAAGAGCATGTGAAGACTGAGGGAAAAGATGGCCGTTGGCGGACCAAGGAGAGAGGCCTCAGAAGAAACTAACCCTGGTGATACCTCAGTCTCAGACTTCTGGCCTCCAGAACTGTAAGAAAATAGATTTCTGTTGTTTAAGCCACCCAGTCTATGGTACTTTGTTATGGCGGTTGCAGCAAATAGATAGAAGCCCCAAACACAACTCAGTTTCCCTACTTCTTAGTTGATGACACTTTATTCAGCCCAAATAGAGTCATCTTAGTGTCCTCCCTCTTTTTTCCCCTCTCCCTCCAAATCCCTTGCTATCCCTGTATAATGGAACACAAAGCTCTATTTAGTCACTGAAATGTCTCCTGAATCCATCCAGACCTCACTTCCATTGCCTTAATGCAACCCACATCACCTTCCATCTGCGCAGTGGCTTCTTAAAGTATATTCTGGCTTCTCATCTGTCTCCTCTTCCATATACCCTTCACTCGATCACCATTTGGCACTCTAGATGGGAGAAACAATAGCAAGCTCATCTACTGATGGCAATAATGCAGTGGAAAAGGAGAGAGGATGAGTCAGGTAGTAGAATTTCTGGTGTAATGACCCGGCACAGGTGAAATGGGAAGGGGTCTAGTATGCAAGTATTCTAGGTGGTTCAGATTGGTTGGTTGGGCGTCTGACTCTTGGTTTTGGCTCAGGTCATCATCTCTTTTCGTGGGATCAAGCCCTACATTTGGCTCCACACTTAGTGTGGAGTCGGCTTCAGATTCTCTCTCCCTCTCCCTCCTGCTCATTCTCTTTCTCTCTCTCTCTCTCAAAATTCATAAATAAAATCTTTAAAAAAGCAATATGCTAACACGTAGGAGCAGTCTTCCATAGGAACACAGACAGCTCATTTACAGGAACAGAAAAAACAGTACAGAAAACGTGATAGATAATGTGGTAGATTTGGTAGTGGGAGTATAGAATCTTCTGATGGCTCTTTTTTTTCTCAGTGGGAGAGGAAGCATGGTCGTCAATCAATCACCTGACAGTGAGAACAGTAAGGATAAGTAGTAGGCTTGAGAAGAATCTAGAAGTTACGAAATCATCGAGGTGCATGGGAGAGAACTGGCCGAGGGAAGGAAAGTTGGCATGATGCTGGGCAGTGCTAGAGGTCTGTGGTCTTGGAGGTAAAGTGGGAGCCGTGAGCAAAACCTGGTGCTCTTCTCTAGCTATCAGGCTGCACAGAAGCAGGTCCAGTGCTGCTGAGGGGTTTGCCAGGTGAGAATAACAGAGGAAGATGGAGGCCAGGGGATTGAAGAGGATGACCGTAATGATGGACTGCAGACTTTAATGCCAGAAAGGAAGTGAAGCTTTCAGGGGCTGAGGATCAGTGAAAAGATGGCATAATCAGCAGACTTTAGGATGCTGTGTGGTTGAGGGAGTTCCAGTTTGAAGACAAGGGAGCTGGAGGGTTAGGAAATGGTCCCCAGAGTGGGAAGCTTGAAAATGACTTTGGGGTGGGGTTCAGTAGTGGCAGTGAGATTCTGGGGAGAGAGGCCAAGGCAGCATGGAGATAAGATCATTGGTGGAGAGGAGTTCAAGGAGTGAGAGACCAGATCAGGAAGGCCAGAGAGGAAGGATCATCTATGCGTATATTAAAACCACTAAGAATGATGACTAGCATAGAGTTTTGGAGAGATTATGATCCTAGTGCTAAAACCGACGTCAGAAATTTGTAGTTTGGGCCCTTTGGAAAAGAGAAGACTCAACCAATACCAAGCAAAGCCATTTACAATATCTGACGATGTTCCTTTCAATATCTGTCACGTCCCTCAACCTCACCACCTCTTGACTAAAGCCAAGCCCTGTCAGCTTTACTGCTCTGATACACGAAGCTTTGGCTAACGTGTTTCTAACTCCCAAAGCAACTACCTTCACCAAAACAGGAATTTTTCTCCTAAAATTTCCCAAAGCATCAATCCAGCTTTCGAAAAACATTTAAATGTTTTCTCTCTCTTTTTTTGTTTTAAGGATTTTATTTATCGGAGAGGGAAAGAGAGGATGAGCAGGGAGGAGGGTAGAGGGAGAGGGAGAAGCTGACTTCCTGCTGAGCAGGAAGCCGTAAGTAGAGATCGATCCCAGGACCCTGGGATCAGACCCTAGCTGAGGGCAGATGCTTAACCCACTGAGCCACCCAGGCGCCCCTAAATGTTTTCAAATATTAAGTGCCTTGGGCATTCACAGACTTAACTTCTATAATCTCTGTGTTTAGGGGAAATCCAGGATGTCCGCACCATGTAATGATTTCCTGAGGTGCAAGTCTGAACTTCATTTCCTACCGGGCTGAGGTGCAGAATGAGACAATGTTTGAGCAACATGTGTTAAGCCGACCCAATTGCCCAGATTCCACAGCTCAGAACAGGAACACTGATGAAGTCAAAACAGTCTGCTCCTGGGGCGCCTAGGTGGCTCAGTGGGTTAAAGCCTCTGCCTTCGGCTCAGGTCATGATCTCAGGGTCCTGGGATCGAGGCCCACGTCAGGCTCTCTGTTTCCTCCTCTCTCTCTGCCTGCCTCTCTGCCTACTTGTGATCTCTCTCAGTCAAATAAATAAATAAAATCTTTAAAAAAAACCCAAAAAACAGTTTGCACCTGTCCACCCGTACCCCCCCACCATGTAAAATAAAGGCCCTGAAAAGAAAGCCAACTGCTGGCGCTGGCAATGAAAGTGAGCAGAAGTGAAGTGAATCTAATAAGGCGGTGATTTTTTTTTTTTGCAGAACACAGAGGCTTTGTGAGGGAAATCACATATCACAGTGATATTTCAGAATTTCAAGGACCTCCTGTACAGCTGTACAGAAGAAAGACAAATCTGCATATTCTTCCTCAAACACTTCCACTTTGGAAAAGACAAAACATGTCCTCATAGCTATAACCCCCCAACACCACGGCCCCAACAATTGTACTCTTTGCAAATCAAGTACAATAACAAACATTTGTTTCATGTAAGAAAAATTAAAACCACCACCAGTTGGCTCTTCCCCTACCTGTAACAGTAGGTTTCCCTCTTACAGAGATTAGGATAAAACCTACAATTTTGGTGTCTCGTCAAGCTTGTTAAAATAGGATTCTCCCTGTACCAGCAGCTCTCATAAAGGCCAGAGAAAGATTTAGGTCAAATGGACAAGGACTTTAATTATCAGCTATGCACGTTTTCAGCTCCTAGAGTCTTCTGTGAAACCCCAGGCTGCTTGCCCCAGGTAACTACTCTATTATTGAAGTGAGTTGGAGAGGACTCCTCAGGGAGAAATTATAATTGGAAGTGTCATTTATCCTAAACTTCTATCCTAAAAGACAAGATCCTCGGCACAAAGCCAGGAACCCTATATATTTAGAATATTTTTTAAAACCCTTGAACAAGGAAGCATGCTTCAGTGCAAGTTTAATGTTCAGGGATCTCTTGAGACAACATTTTTAAAAGGAGGGCAAATAATAGGTACTTAAGTTTATTTGAATGATATCTTTATGGAAGTCCCTAAGGTCCCTTCCAGCCAGCCCTAAGATCCTGTGATTCTAGGTCTGAAAGAACTATTTTAAAGGACTCACTGAAGGGATAACCACAAATGACCCACCCTGGGGGAATTTCTAACGAGCAATTGATCTGTGTTGTAAGAAGTGTGAGACTTCACACCTGAGCTACTTTGGTATCCACCACAGGGTCTATCAGGAACTTAGACCCATACAATTTTACCCACAAAATATTCTTGTTGACGGATGACTTAAGAATAATGAAGTTGGAAAGGACATAACGTTATTTTTGGTAAGAGATCATAATGATGAATTATAGGGTCATAGATCTTCAGGGCTTGATGAGACCATTGGGATCATGTAATTCAGTGTTTTCCATTTGTAAAGTCATGGAAACTCTTCTTCCAACAGGATATGTTAGTTTGTTTGCAGTAGGGACAGGGATCCTGGAGAACTAGGCCTCTGCAAAACACAATTAAGAAAGATATTGATTGATTCCAAAGTTCTTATTCAAGACATTAGGGAACCAAGGTTATAGAGGGATAGACAGTGGACAAGCATAGGACATCAGGGCTGTAGTCCTTGACTCTCTTTGACTTGTGGTTTTTCCTGGGTTATGTTATAAGTACTTCGGTTCTTAACAATCAGGTCCTATTCCTGTGATCATTTGATCATTACACCCCAACTGAGCTGAAATATTCCCATTCAACTCAACCCAAATTTCTTTCATTTGGCAAATAGAAAAAATAAATCTGAATTTTATAGGATATTTGGTCTGGAATTCAGAAAGGGTTTTTTGTTTTGTTTTGTTTTAGTTTAAGTAGGGTCTACTTACTCAACATGGTGCTCAAACTCACAAGCCTGAGACCAAGAGTCGCATGTTTTACTGAAGGAGCTGGCCAGGCATCCCTAGAATTCAGATTTTTAAGGGCCTCTCCAAACCATGTGAAATCTAAATCCAGTACTGAAGGATGGTGTCAGGAAGCAATATTAGTAGGTTTATCATTCTTTTTTCTGAAGTTTATAATGACTGAAACTAAAAGAAGAGAGAGGGTTTCATTGTGC
This sequence comes from Spilogale gracilis, assembly GCA_004023965.1. Classification (NCBI taxonomy): domain Eukaryota; kingdom Metazoa; phylum Chordata; class Mammalia; order Carnivora; family Mephitidae; genus Spilogale; species Spilogale gracilis. Next base: position 1,124 of record PITA01004111.1, on the reverse strand, counting down.
ACATAATTAAGGGAAATTTAGACAAAAAAGACTGAATTTTGTGAGGGCAGAGATATTGCCTATTAGGTTACTACCATATTCCCAGCACTTAGTACAATGCCTGACAGTGTGATGGTTAATTGCATGTGTCAACTTGACTGGGCTAAGGGGTACCCAGACAGCTGGGAAAACCTTCTTTCTGGATGCATCTGTGAGGGTGTGTCTGAAAGAGATTAGTCCTTAGATCAGTAGACTAAGTAAAGATCACCCTCACCAATGTGGGTGGGCATTATCCAATCCATTGAGGGCCTGAATAGAATAAAAAGGCAGAAGAAGTAAGAATTCATTCTCTTTACTTAAGCAGAAACACCCATCTTCTCCTGCCCTCTGGGATCAACACTCCTGGTTCTCAGACTTTTGGACTCAGGCTAGGACTTAGACCCTTGGTCCACTAATTCTCAAGACTTTGGACTTGGACTGAATTACACTAATGTCTTTCCCGGTTCTCCAACATGCAGACAATAGATCAGGGGCCTTCTTAATCTCCACAACCATGTAAGTCAATTTCTATAATAAATCTATCTATTTGTCTATCTATCTATCTATCTATCTACCTATCTATCATCTTCTATCTGTCTATTATCTATATCCTATTGGTTCTGTTTCTCTGAAGAACCCTGACTTAATACAGATACTAAGTGTTCAATGAATATTTATTGAATAAGTGAGGACAAACAGTCCTTACATTGAATTCTGAAAAAGGTAGAGGACCCAAGACCATATAGACACTGACAGTGTGCCTTGCCTTTTGTTAGGTGTTGGCTGGATTGGAGGAGGTAGAGCTCCAGATGCAGACAGTATGAGTCTTATCTTCAAGGAACTTACCAAAGGAATTGAAATATTTTTTTTTGGAATTGAAATAATTTTTTAAAACCACTAGCACTGAGGTGCCTGGGTGGCTCAGTCGTTAAGCATCTGTGTTTAGCTCAGGTCATGATCCCAGGGTCCTGGGATTGAGCCCCACATTGGGCTCCCTTCTTAGTGGGAAGCCTGCTTCTCCCTCTCCCACTCCCTCTGCTTGTGTTCCCTCTCTAGCTTTTTTTTTTTTTTAAAAAAAAGATTATTTATTTATTTGACAGAGACAG